>DWNR01003452.1:0-11777 GCA_018250455.1 Polygonus leo | reverse complement strand
AAAAACTAAAAACGGAAGAAACTTCAAGAGATGATTAGATTTTTAAACGGTATGGAAGTGATATATAAATAAATTTATAAATGTTATGTATAAATGACAAAAATTCTAAGAGAAATGAAAACTAAAATGCAACTAAAACAGTTTTGCTTATCGAATGCAAGACATCGCTAAGAGGGCTGTTTGCACGTCGGACTCAATCAATGCGATGGCAGCTCGCCAGTGCTGTTTAATCCAATTTCGCATTTTGAATTTTACGTCGAAAATAATGCAGCTGAATAATAAAAACGAAGTATCGTTCCGGAATGGATTTTAAATAAAAATTATGCCTTAATAGATTTTAAAACAATTTAAAAGGACGGCAGCCGGTTATCCCACACACAGCAGTATCTCAGTATCGTATATCGTAAAATCGCAGCGAGATTGTAGCGTGCACGCAACGTCAACGTCGAAAACCGTTAGTTGGATAGCCGCATTAGTAAGATTGACAAAGTCGAACCTATATCCATACAGTGGAACCAAGCCAGTACCAATTCGGCAATACCAACACCACAATTTTTTTAACGTTTAAAGGTAGTAAACGAGCATACAGTCCACCTAATGTTAAGTTATCACTGCCGCCCTGGGACATCAGTAATCATCCCCAAGCGCAATTAAATCGTACCTAATTTTGATCACATATGCGTTGCTACCCCTGAGGACTAAGACGATTGCATCGTTTATAAGTATAGTCGACAACCACGGCTCTCCAAACCGAAAAGCACAAATTTCATCACGCTATGAGGTTGGCGGTGGTACCTCCCCGGTCGAACTAAGCGAGTTCTGCCACCTGGTGTAGTTTAATAAGTTTAATGCCAGTTTGCGTCGCCAAGGTATGGTTGCCAAGCTCACATATGCAAGAAGCGATTATTACAAATGGCCACGCGTGCACCTAATAGTAAGTGGTTATTGCCTATAATATAGGTAACTAGTGGACCCGGCAAACGTTGTTCTGCCATATAAATTATAACTTTCTTCCTTTTTAACCTCGTTTCGCGATGATTTTCAATAAAAAAACGTAACACGTTTCCATCAATTATGTTAAAGAATATTTATGCAAAATTTGAAGTAGATTGGACCAAGGAATCACGTTATCCCATACAAACTTCACCCTCGTTTTTCATCCCCTTAGGGGTAGAATTGAGAATGTATAAGAAAAGTATAACAAAGATGTTACTTGCATGTAAATGTTCCTGTACAAATGCAAGTACTTATAAAAACTTATCTTTTCTGTTCATAAAATTATTATCAATTACAATTTTTTTTACACTTTAATTATAAAGTACGTAATTTGGAACAAGCAAGAATTTATTGTTTTATGTCAACGTTTGCACGTACATTCCAAGGGCCCGTGTCTGTTGTACCTACGTAAGTAACTTTTTCAGAATGACACGTGCAGGACCGGATTTGAAGGTCTGGAGGCCCTGGGGCAACGAAGTAGCGGAGGCCCCTAATTATTTTAGTAGTGTCCATATATTTCGAATCCATTCGATTTTTTTCTGATAATTTTTACGAAGTTGAATGCAAGTATAGATAACAGATAAGTCTAGTAATGACCTTCCTTTTTTGGAAGATATACGTTTAGTAAGTTGTAAATAAGGAAAATATTTCTTGTACTTTAAAAATAATTAATAATTATGTAAATTACGTAATTTTAAACAGGGCAGGAATTTGTTGTTTTTGTCAACGTTTGCACGTGCATTATAAGGGCACGTGTCTGTTGTACTTACGTAAGTAGCTTTTTCAGAATGACACGTGCAGGACCGGATTTGAAGGTCTGGAGGCCCTGGGGCAATGAGGGAGCGGAGGCCCATAATTATTTTAGTAGTGTCAATATTATTTTACAAGGTGGTAGAACTAAGTAGCGTAGTTCGACCGGGGAACTGCCACCCTCATAATCCTCCGTGAAGCAATTTATTGTGTGTCGGGTGTGGTTGTCGGCTATACTTAAAAAAGAGGCAAACATCCTAGGCCTTAGGCCTTAGTATCATTAGTATCCTAGGCCTTAGTATCAACGCATTTAAAATGTACTCAGGGGTGAAGGGGAGGGGGGGTTGGAATATATGTATACGTTTAGTAAGTTGTGAAAAAGAAAATTATTAAAATTAATCAATAATTGTAAATTATCGCATTTGAACGACAAGTATCGTTAGGTAAGGCCAGGTAAGGTTTTTGATAAATGGTCAGTGTTGTTTATGGGAGGCCCCGGGGCAGTGGCCCCACCTGCCCTTCCCCAAGTCCGGCCCTGGACACGTGCATTATTATCGAGAGACAAGGTCCTGACTACCCACTACATCTATCACAACACAACGACACGTATAAAAAATTGTAACATCTTTAGAGTATAAATTTAACAAAGCAATCTGCAGTCTATCTGATGGTAAGCGGTCAATGCCCGTGGAAATCACAAATGGTTATGGTAGGTTAATTACGTCTGAGGACTAAGATATGTGCCTCGTGTGTGAGTATAGCTCCCAAATAAGCATCTTCAAAATCGTCACATAAGAGAGAGTGGGTCAAATTTTTTCCGTTTTTGCAATATTTTTCGTTGATACTCCGTTCATATTAGCGTGATGATATAATTATAGCCTATAACCTTCCTCGATAAATGTACTTTCTAACACTGAAAGAATTTTTCAAATCGGACCAGTAGTCCCTGAGATTAGTACGTTCAAGCAAACAAACAAACAAACAAACGAGCTCTTCAGCTTTATAATATTAGAATAGATTTATATACTTTATCAATTTATCAATTCATAAATTTTAACAAACATACTGAGATATTTACGCAAATTAATAATTATGATCGCGGTGGGCAAAGGTTCAAGGGTTAATGAAAACAAATTGACTTAAAAATAAACAGATTATTATTTACACGGCACATACATTCTTGTTATCATAACAATAAATTTAAATATGCAGTTTAGTCACCCATTTCGATTGCATAATAACTAAAATAACAGATAGCATGTGTATACATACAAACACACACACACACATGCACTATGTATGCGTACTAGAAGAGACACTTCTACAAAACAATTTCCAAGGTAGCTCATGGCATCGCGCAAGAGGACTCTGGTGCGTTCCGATGGAGATCCCAGGGTCCATCCCAACCTCCGAGTACCATAATATACAGTGCCCAGAATACGGGCCCCGTTTTATAACACGACCGCCACGCGGTATCCCCAAGTGGATGTCTAAGCCCAGGCCGAACCCTTCGATCATTAATAGTTCCTATTAGTGATCGAAGACCGGGCACAGGAGGTGCCCTTATATTATCCGCAAACCACTATTGAAAAGAGATAGCTTAGGCCATCTCATGGCGGATAGATCCCTACCGACGCGAATAGCCGACGTATGAGCCCATCCCTCCCTTTCTAGGCCATGTCGTCTGTCCTTAGTTGGTAAAAAAATGCCCAGAACGAACGTGGTTCAGCGAGTTCTACCACCTTTAAGTTACGCAAGGCTATAAAGCTTAGCCTAAGTAAATAGGTACCTAAATCTGAAAATACTTTTATGCTTATATGTATTACGTACATTTAGACATAATAAAATAATTATTGAGACGGTAAATCAAATTAACAAAATCTTAGCGCTTAGAAAAACAAGTAAATTAATTCTTTCTATACGTAAAATTTTGAGTTTTGAAAAATAGGATGCATAAATGTAATTGATGAAGCGCGAGTTGGGCTCGTATAAAGGGTTCTGTATTTTCCAATTTCTCATTGACCTAAGAGTAAATTTTTATAGAGAGGAATTTGGTATGTACTCGTAAATATGTTTTTTTATGAATTCAATTTTTTAATTAATTGAAAATAAAAGGTGCGAGGAACCCGGTGAATCTCTATAGAACGAAGTTCCTTTCGCTTTTTGAAAGACGTTTGCAGTACAGTCGAACAACATAGTCCCCAGGGGCAGCAACTTATTTGTGGTCGACATCAGATACGAATAAATCCTACTTGGGAATGATTACTTATGTCCATGGGCGGTAGTGACCATTCACTATTAGGTGGACTGTATGCTCGGTTGCTATCTTTATTCGATAATATAAACGGAAAGCGGAGTCTTAGTGATACGGAACTCAAATTATTATAATTTATGGGCTTTAGTTATTTGTACGATATGGAATAACTAAAGCCCATAAATTATAATAATTTTACCAGTGTGCTGTACCGAACTCTAAGAGTTATGAAACAACGTTAAAACAATAAGGCTTTTTGATTACATAATGATATAATAGGCAATTAGCTTTATTTATATACTAATATTTATATGCGACATACGTATTACTTATAGCTGAAGTATAATGTGAATTGTTAGAAAGACCTCGTGCATTTCGAGAAGGTACTACCGACAACCTCATAATTTTCCCGTATTTTGTGTTTCAAATTTTGTGTTTCAGTTTTGGAATAGTGTCGTTGCCTGCTAAACTTATATACCAGTCGAACATCTTTCTCCACAAGGGTAGCAATGCAACTGTGTTCAACCCCAGGGACGTTTTAGTCGTACTTGGGGTCGAATACCAGAGCCAGATTAACCCTGTCTGGGCCTGTAGGCAATACAATTTTCGGGCTCTTTTTCTTTACCTACTCTGACTGACTATATCATGTAGTGTATTTTTTTGCCTTCTACCCACATTCTTGAATACAATTCCCGATATAGGCGTGGATGACGTCCCAAGGGCGGGTTCAGATATACGCAGGCTCAACGCGAGTTGGCTGCGTGTTAGTACGGAGACACCTCGAGCTCCTCGTGCTATCACACTTTTTTTTTGCAGACAAGAGCCCACTGTCGATCCTGGGCCCCTAGGCAGTTGCCTACTCTGCCTTAAGGTTAATCCGGCTCTGTCGATTACAAATGTCCATGCTTGGCAGTGACCATCAGGGGATAACGTACCCATTTCCTAATTTCTTTTTATTTTTAAATCAAATGTAAACAAGAACGACATGAGGTGGCTGCGGAACTGCGGTCAGAACGAAGTTTTTTCGCTTTTTGGTAGACGTTTGCTGTACAGTCATGATATATATTGTAAAATATAAAGATAACAGAAAATATATTTACATGTTAAAAAAAATGTTCATAACAAGTTTGGACATCAAAATCATAAAATTAGATAACAACATAATAAAACAATTATTTTTCGCTCCTTGGTGTGTTTTCGAAGACGATTTTTTGCTATATAACGTACATTAGAGTCCTTGACAGTAAAATCGAGGCCTATGATGCGAAGGAAATGACATGCGGAAATCTTATGTAGTCATGTGGATCGTTTTAAATTGTTTATTTTTGCATAATACTTGGTGACAAATTTTGTACAGAAAAAAAACTAATAATTAAATTAAAGTTCCATGATTTTTTACCATGAAGGTCATTTACAGTTTAATAACATTTATTAATTAAACAAGAACGGAGTTGATTTAAGAACGAACCACCCGCAAAATATTATCCACGGTTCACAGAATTATGATATTACTAAAATTAAAAGTATTTTACGAGTTTTGGTGCAGGTTTCATGCAAAATGAGAAATGACTGCAATGGAAATGAGCGAGCAAGTTTTTCATTATTCAAACTTATTATTTATCTGCAAGTTTTCACCTTAGTATTAAATAATTAGGTACGCTGATTCTTTATTACTTTGTTATAGTCAATTTTGTGTATGATTTGTAATTTTACTGGCCGAATACTTTTTAATCAAATCACTAGCAAAGCGACCGAGCTTCGCTCGGATATTTTTAACATAAGCCAGTGCCATCTATTGTTGAATAGCTTGACTTCTCGTTGTTCATTGCCTGAAAACACGGATAAAACGACGTTTTCTGCAAATGAAACCTAGCTAGATCCATTTATCGCCCCCGGAATCCGCGTAATACAAAATTTCAAGAAAGTCGTTGGAGCCGTTTCCGAGATCGTTGAATACAAGAATTGCTCGTTTAGTTTATTAGATTTATTTGTAGAAATATGGATTGCGTGGTATATTATGTTATATAAAATTAATGTAGATCTCCACATTTAACCTGGTAACGTATATAAATATTTAATTATGAAGAAAAACAAAAAAATATTACGATTAAATACTTAATAAACAAATGAACACAACATTACACAGTTCTTAAGAGATATACATTTAGGCATATCTTCATTTTAGCAAATTCTTTAGCTTTGTTTCTTATGGAGTCTGGTAATAAAAATGAATCGCTAAATGTGTTGCTAAGCGCAAAACTCGAGAACGGCTGGACCGATTTGGATAATTCTTTTTTTCACAATTTCGCACTTCAGCGAGGAAAGTTTTTAGGAAAAGGAAAATTGGAAAAAATAATTTAAAATATTAAATTTTAATTGGTCCTAGCACACTTACACATTAGACGTCAAACACATCAAATGTGGAAAAATAATTCCCCGGATTACCTTTGTACTGTGGATGGGGTGCTCATAGGTTTTACGTTATTAGAATTCAGAGCTACATATGTATGTGATTTGACGTGCGGAGATAATAAATTGTAGACTGGGAATATCATAGGATTTATCCCGTTTCTATAGGAAACTTTTGTTCTACTCAGCAACATAATATTAGTCAAATTTTAGTGTTGGCAGAATAACGTCTGCCGGGTCCGCTAGTTGGTTATAAATCTTTGGCGCCATGCAGAAAACACTGTTTTATATTATGTCTCCGATCCTATCATGTGTATTGTTATTTCTTATTATATTTGTTATATAGCTGTTATTTCTCTTTGAACTCAACGTCACTTATAACGCGATGTTTTTACGTACCCTTAACGATATTTCATAAATGATGAAAGTGTTATTATGTTCAGATTTTTAAAGTGTAGATTACACGTATCAGTTTGTCTTAAACGATGCAGAGCGAACGCGAATTTATTAAATTTTTACACACGTCTTCCATAGTGTGTTTTCCCAATTAATTTGATGTCAATATATATACATTTTTTTTGTTTCACTTATTGACCTATTTTTATAATTTATGTTTAATGATGATTTATGCTGGAGGTTTATTTTTTTAATGCTTGTTTTTCTAGGTTAATTTAAAAATTATTGACATTATACCAATCAATTAATATTACGGGTGCACTATTTATTTCAAGTTCAATAGTAAAATAGTTACTATAATATAATATGTGATTGATCGACTGAATAATGGATCAACTGATTAGTGATTAAATATAACTCATTGAATATAGAGAGTTGGCAGGGAACGCCTCTGGTCAGTCTTAAGCTTAACTAGATATCAAGTTCTTGTTTGTACTTAAAAGAAAGTTTTAATACTCTGACCAACTTGAAACGGAATACCAATTTTGCCAGGTGGTAGAACTCATGTTGTTCGACCGGGGAAGTTCCACCGCCACCCTCATAATCCTCCGTGAAGCAATTTATTGTGTTTCGGTATGGAGAGGCGTGGTTGCCGGCTATACTTAAACGCGAGGCGAACATCTTAGTCCTCAGGGGTAGCAACGCATCAGTGATCAAACTTAGGTATGACTCAATGGTACTTGAGGATGATTAATGATGTCCATGGGCGGCAGTGGCCACTTACGATCAGGTGGACTGCATGCTCGTTTGCTACCTTTACACGATAATAAAAAAAAACAATACCTCAGATATGTTTAAGAAGTTATATTTTAATGTTTTATTATCGTATAAAGGTAACAAACGAATTTGCATTGCATTGTGGTTGCGGTTATCCTTGAGGATTAAGATGTTTGCCTCGGTGCTCCTTGGCAGAGCTACACCAGTACTGGAGTTCTACAACCTTATAAATTTCTTATAATTAAAAAAAATAAGTTTCGTCTATTTAAGTTATATATTATTAAATCAGGACCGTATAATTGAGCTTGTAAACAATTTATAATACAACATTCATTAATTAATTTACGTAACAATTAATTATGACTCACATTTCACAAAACTTAAACCGCGACGGACGAATTCGTGTTAATTTGGAATTTAATGTATTTTAATAAAGTACAAGTTAAATACTAAACTACTAGTTACTTGTACGGGGCAAATAATAAATAAATAGATATTTTTTGTATTTTTTGTCACAGCGATCAATGAATTCCAACCCCCGTAACATTACACGGGCTTATATTACAACTATATAACGGTTTTATAACGATAGAGTCAAGAGTATTTGTTACTTGACAGACAAACAGCGTAGTTTTACGAGTACCAGAGGGTTTCGTTGGTAACCTTCGGGTACGGAACCCTAATTAGAGGAATAATTATTTATTAACTTTTATTTGCATCCTGCATAAAATGGGAATAATTGCTTATAGAATTTTGTATCCAGTCTAGCAGGTCGCTAACCTTACAATCAGAATAACTTAAATCTCCTCCGTTTTAAATCTCTTATAGATAGATATTCTTATAGATAGATAGTGTGTGGGTTGTAATGTATCTGAGTTTCCTGGCGCACTTTTGAAATCCGAGGTCAAATCATTTTGAAAAAATGAATACCCTCGACATTTACTGAACTCATAGCTACATAATACATACATACATACTATAAATACAGACGAATTGAAAATGTTTTCTTTTTGCACTCTGTTAAAAATTCAAAAATTGTGCAACACTTATATTGGTGATACTATGGTTTTGTCGATATTGTTTATGGTTTGTGTTTATCTAACTTTAGTTTGATTATACTCAACGATAAACTCTTAAACTCATAAACTCTATACTAACTATCCACCCTAAAATGGCAAAATGTTGTGGTTAGTATGTAATGTTGTGGTAGGAGGAAATCAGTATTTTTTTCAAATTCTTACTTAATACATTTTAGGTACACGTCTGGCCAAATCATACCTTTTTTCACACGGTAAATGTGTAAAGGCCAGTAGGGCCAACAGCAACTACACAATTCGAAAAAAAAAACATATCTTTTGAAAAGAAAACAAAGATTTGCTACAATGTTATGCTGTATATCTTTGAATGTAAAAATATACTAATTTCAGCATAAATAACGTTATACTTAACACGTGAACAAAATTGTTATCATAAAAATATGTTTTTAAAGGTTTTTTATTACTTTACAATACAAATTAGCACGTTAAGGAAGTCGTTTACCCAGTTACATTAATTATTGTGGAAAGGCTAATTAAATAAATCATATTTTGATGCTTTTGCCTTAGACGTTAGACGTTAGACGTTAGACGTCATAATTATTGTAAATGGGCAATTTCAATATACGAAAAAAGATTAACAAATATACCACTATATAGTCGTAGCAAACAAATAAATATATCTCATAAATTTATAATATATAGCCAGATAGTAGAAGTCGTGCATTTCGACCGGGGTTACCACCGCCACCCTCATAATCCTCCGTGAAGCAATTCTTGCGTTTCGATTTGGAGAGGCGAGATACTAATAAATGAGGCGAACATCTTAGTCCTTAGGGGTAGCAACGCATTTGTGATCAAACTAAGGTATGATTAAATTGTGCTTGGGGATGATTACTTATGTTCTTGGGCGGCAGTGACCACTTACCATTAGGTGGACTGCTTGCTTGTTTGCTACCTTTATACGATAAAAAATATATATAGCCAGGTAATCGAACTCGTGCAATTCCACTGGTAGCTACCTCCGCCACCCTCATAATCTTCCGTGAAGCAATTTATTTTGTATCGGTTTGGAGTCGGTCTAACTACATGATTTCTACCACCTGGCAAATCTTACAATCGATCTTATAATTAGCTCCCACCCTGTATATAATAAAGGCGCAAATCGTTTGCCACATATGTACTGTAAAAGAAAAAAGTAAACATAGATAATGGTACTTACCCCCTTCACTTTTGCGTGGAAAATTGGTGGCCACGCCACTATGAAAATCGCCCCGACCATTGCACACACCGCTCCCCATGTAATACACCGATTTATTGTATACACTGTCATTTTTTATATTTAATGTCCTTGTTTAAAAAAAAATGTAGTCCATAGACGGCGTATAACGAAATACTTTTAATGCAGATAATGCATTTAATTATCTTTGATATTTAAACTGTAGATATTTTAGAAAAAAAATAAGTGATATTTATAAGTAACAGAAGAAGTTTGTATATTAAATATCATAATAATAAGTACGATGTTAGTGGTAAGATTGCACACACAAATTGATAAAACCAGCTTCGCACACGAGAACTCTGCCACATCTGAAGGTTTTTGATCTAGCGCAGTTATTAATATATTATAATAATAAGTGCTTTTACGCGAACAGCATAATGTAATTGAGTATGTAACTTTTTCTTAAGTACGAAACAAACAAATTATCATTTTACTTGTGTAATTAAAACTAAACTGTAATTAATTTTTTTTCGTGTAATTAGCGAAAAAAATCTGATACAAAAAGAGTAAGCGGTTTTTTTAATGAAAAAAATTTTGGTTTAAACTTATTCAGTTTCTAGATTCTCGCGCTTTGTCCAAAATTACCATGTTTTTATTATCACAACTTTTTGTTTACGGGTAAATCCAATATTTTCTATCCTTCCTTTCGTATAGTTTTCGAGAAGTAGGGGGTTGTTATTGCCGATTAACGGCCGGTTTCAAGAACCTATCTATCGTTTACAAAAAGTTAAAATAGCTATTATTGGTGTGTACTAATCATTTTTTTGTCAATTTTTAACAACCATATAAATAATAATATATAAACAAAAATAGATAGGACCAACCTATTTATAAGAAAATTGAAAAACACATTATCATTGGTCGCCATTTTAACTTCTAGTTAGGGATAGATAAGTTATTGAAACCGGGCGTAAGTGACTTTAATTATGATATCCCATCCCAGTATCTGGTTTTGCCCATAACGGTACATATAACAATAAAAATAAATTAAATATCCATGTATGTTTCTTTTTATGTATGTTCACCTATATTTCCGTTGATTGTATACCGATTTGAAAAACTTTTTTTCTGTGTGTTCAGTATGGTTCCAAAGAGGTCTCATTTTTAACCGACCTCTAAAAAAGGAGGTTCTTAGTTCGACGCGTAATTTTTTTTTGTCAACTCCTATTTTTTGACAGAGTAGTCCGATTTTGATAATTCATTTTGTTAGGTAGGTCTTGTTACAGAGGTGGTCCCTTTTTTCCAGTGGCGTAGCATAGTTTTGAGGGGCCCCGTATCGAAATTTGTTGGGGGCCCTAATATAGAACACATTCGGGCTCGGTATCAAAATTTTGTTGGAGAGCCCAAATTTAAGATACACATGGGCTCCGCATCGAAATTTTTTGGGAAACCCAAAGTAAGTACACAATCGGGGCCCCTGTAGCCCCGGGGCCCCGTATCGTTGATACGGCTGATACGGCGGTAGCTACGCTCCTGCTTTTTTCATATTTATTTGACCTTGAATTACGAAGATATACCAGAAAATTACTCAACCTGCAACGAGCAACTGTAACGGGTAACCTGCAATATTCCTGCATAACTCCGTTATTTATGAACCGACTTGGACAATTCTTTTTGGTGTATGTTCAGTATAGTGTCGAACAAGTTTTTTATGATTGTTTGACCTTAAAGGAATATCAGCGAACTCCTCGATATTTTATGTGAAATGTGTATTACACATTTCCCATAAATAACGTATCCTAAAGTTTATGATTAAAGAAGTCCAGAATTGGACATTATTGCGGAAAGCCAAGTTCTGATGATGCAGGGGTACTGCCTGTCAAAACTGTAACTCTGTAGTATTTGCCACTTTGATAGTAGTATTGCAAATGTTAAGCAG
>DWNR01003451.1:0-11778 GCA_018250455.1 Polygonus leo | reverse complement strand
TGCTTTAAGCATTAAGTCCGCCTGTTGTACCACTATGTTTTTGGTATAATAAAGATTAAATAAATAAATAAATAAATGTGATAGTGTGTTTCGCCTAATTCGAAGAGAGTTAAAAAATCCACCGACAGTGTATATTTACATTTACGAAACATACTAAAGAACTTTTAACAAGAATATTTCTTCAAAAAACATTAAGGTACGGTGCAGAAACCTTCGAGCGTAAGTCTAGCTCACACTTGGCCGATTATTAAAATAACTGTTTTAAAATAGTGTGTTGCTTCAAATTGTAGGTACATTCGTCTACATTGCTCGTACATTTCATTGCTCTCGAGCATTTGGCAAAAGCTTTTACAGACATACACCCACTATCCTGTTGCACACAGCATATAAACGGACCTCAAATATATTTACAAATCTTATCTACGGACGAACATTCTTGTTTTACCCTAGAGTATTAAATTGCAAGGTTTCTTGTAATTTACTTAGAATTAGAATACTAGCTGATCCAGCAAACGTTGTGCTGCCATAAAAAAATGGGGGTTGATGGTAGAGGAGTGAAAATTTAGGTTTGTATGTTTTTTTTCAATGCTGAATAATAATAAAAAATTAAAACAAAAATCTTTGTCCAAAAAATAAAAAAAAAAACAAAATTTAGGGGTGGACCAGACCACCCTTAATATTTAGGGGTATGAAAAATAGATGTTGAACGATTTACACAAAATTTCATAAGAATTGGTTTAACAACAACAACCCTTTCGGAGGAGTTTAACAACAAATACCGCGACACGAGAATTTTATATATTAGACTGTATTATATTGATGTAGTGGTTAGTGTAGTCTTAAGTTAAGTTTTTACATAAAAAGTTCGAACGTCTTACCAGAAAGAAAATTTAAATATTGAACGAACATAGTATGACTGTAAAAATAAATAAGGCGTAGATAATCTTTGTTTGTTTTGCGTTATTTAATAAAAATGGAAAACAGCTTTAAAAAAAACTAACTTTACATAACTGCACACTTTCGTTGCTTCAAATTCATAAAAAAATCCTGAAAAAGTTTTAAAGTGTAAAATAAATGAAGGAACACTTTTCATTCGTAGCGCAAAAGGTGCTACGGCGTAGAGCAATTTTCGTAACAGATTTTCCCCGCCCACATTCCAAGGATAGAGGCGGTTCTGTCCCGGTCACATGGCTACGATACTAAGGCTTCATAAGTTTCGAGTACAAAAATAGTCTCGGAAGGACTAATTTCATACACTCCAAGGGGTTTTCCGACGAGCGTGGGCGTTTGGGTCGAATACAAATAAAAGAAAATGTCAAATGAAACAAATATAGATGATCTTTAAAACGTTATATTTACATGTAAATATTAAGGTAAAAGAAGATTGGTGTCTTGATTTATATGTTATATAATCATCTTAACCTTTGTAGAATTTTTATGAACTCTTTGAAAAATATATTTCATATTTTTCTTACGTTGATTAATAAAAACGGACAAATTAGAAATAAAATGCTAACTTGAGTATATGTACTAAGAAACACAGCGTGCGATTTGAACATATATTGGTCGACTACTCTTCCACACACTTTAAAAAAGATAAAAGTCGATGTTCAGTGCATCTATTCTCTACGATCAAAAAAAGGATATCTACATCAAAATAATAATCAGTCAATATAATATAAATCATTTAATTTTTATCTACATTTATCCAGATGATTCTGAATGCGATCCAACTTTGTTTTTTATTTTTTTTGTTAAATGAATGTACCAATTATTCCTGATATATCATAATTTTGGCTATGGATATCAATAAAAATACTGCTATATTCTTATTGCGTCATTGTCGTAGTTTTGTTTTTCAATCAGCATAAGAGGCGCCAATCACATTTTAAATAGAGAATGTTTGATAAACATATTATTCACGTGACGATTTCTTGGCAAAAATCAAATTGGATTGTTGCCATAATTTTATGGTAACAAATTTCAATATATATTTCATTTTTTCACTTAACACAATGGATAATCTTGGGGAACTTTATGTGGTCATATACTAGTAGGTACTCCCCATATGATATAACTGTTTGCATAAGAATTTAAACACTTGTTCAGACAATACAATTTACTTTTCCAGACAGCAAACCAAAGGAAAAAGCAAAGGAAGACTTTTTCTCTGTATGCCATGTAAACTATAAAATCACGATTAAATGGGGGTTGAGGGTAGTAAGATTCTAAGTCTTTTTTGATGCCAAATCATAAATAAATAAAAATAAAAACTCTGTATGAGGCCACCCATATCACTGAAAGTTTTAAAAAATAACCTACGACCTAATCTTAGACCTACCAAATATGCACAAAAAATTTCATAAAATCGGTCAAGCCGTTTCGAAGAAGTTCAATAACAAACACCAGGACACGAGATTTATTATATACATAAGATTTTGTCAACTTGCCGATCGGTTTGGGAATACCTAATAAATTGGCATTTCAAGTCAATTTCATAAATTAGTTTATATCGAACCTTGGTAGTTACATGTTTTATCCCATAAAATTTGCATAACAAAACATTAGTACCATTTTTTTTGAGTCTTCAAAGCCTAATTTATTTTTACTGCAAGAGCTCTAAAACTGTCATGGTTTCTTAAATGACGTAACGCTTTGGGAAACAACGAAAAGTCACGAAAATGTCATCAACAACATTGGTTTTCGTGAGTGGTGACGTCACAGTTTGCGGGCACATGCAAAATGTCCTATTTTATCGGAATTATTAAAAAAATAGTAATTAAAGTTATAAGGTGGTAGAACTCGTGTAGTTCGACCGGGGCAGTACCACCGCCACCCTCATAATCATCCGTGAAGCTTTTTATTGTGTTTCGGTTTGGAGAAGTGTGATTGTCGGCTGTACTCAGACACGAGGCGTACATCTTAACCCTTAGGGTTTAATTTCAAAAAAGCAAATTGTTACATGCAAATGTTTTTTTTTATTTTTTTTTATGTAAATGTAATACTTAGAGTTAAAAATTCCTACATACATATAAGTATGTACCTATAACACAAAATCCCTTAAGTTATATTTTGCTTACACAGGAAATATTTTTAACATGAAGGTATACAGAAAGTGTATAGATGTAAATTATTATTATTCGGGCGTGTATCCACTCCGCCCTAGCCCGCCCAAAAGCGTTCCGTAGGGCGGCAACAATTTTCCACGGGCGGGCCTGGTACTAGGACATTATGAGTTACAAGGAGTAACTGTAAGTGGAAAATAAGTGAAACAGCACAGTGTGACTGAAAACGAGATAATAGGGTGACGGGGCTTTCACGCATGCGCACTAACGTATCGGGCGCACCGAGGAGTGAGCGAGGGATGAAAAGTTGTTTTTGTTTGTATGTGCATTTACTACTTATGATTAAGCCTGGTAAAATGTCACAAAGGACACGGACCGTTAAGGAATCAATATTTTCCATGCTTTATTAACTTATACTCCTATGAAATTTTTATTATTTGATCAATTGGTTTATTGCAGATTATTTTGCATAATTATTGTTTCAAATTCAAAACACCGATGAACAAAAATTTAATTCTTTGTCATCAGTTCTTTTTTTCCCTCGCCTAACCTTTACTTGAAAATGACGTCTGTGTTGACGTAGCCTCTCTTACTTTTGTACCTATTTTTACTTTACGTAACACGTACGAAGAGCCTCCACGACATTTCACGAGTTGGGGGTCTAGGGATGGGGTATGGAGCCTTGGGAGTACGTTGCGGCGTCGTAGGTCGTGACGCGACGCTAGATGACGTCACTCCTGCGGGTGGCGCGACAGCCGGCCAGGGTGACTACCCCCCAGTGAAAGTCAGAGCGTCAGTGTAACACGGTCCGACGAGGACGCCGCACGTCGGGGCTCTGCTAACTCTATGTACGCCGAAGATATAACCTCCAAGATTTACGCGAAACCGCTTCAATAGTACTAACGAATAGTAAACAGTACAAAGCAAATTGTAAGCTTCGTCTTAACTATGACTATATCGGACGATCTATAAAATCACGATAGCCGGAAAAGTAAATAACCTTTTGGCGTGACGCTGGATATGGAATTAGTGTTCACTCTCTCCGGAACATTTATTTCATGAAGTGCAATAAAAATAAATACCATATAAAATACCTGTTTCTGGTATAAAAATGGCAATGAAAAACAAATAATTAATTTTCCAATATAATTAAAACTGACATTCCATAAATATAGGTTATTTATATATTGCATCTCAATATCCCTGAAATATGGAATGTTTCATTTGAAAACTGAATTTAAAACTTGTCAATTAAATAAATAGCACGCTGAATTCTCGCAATATTTGTAAAATGTGACCCAATGTGCGAGTGTAACGGGGACTACGACTCCTGTTAACCCAAGCTTTTTATTTACAATCTAATTTCAGCGCCTATGCACGAAAGCAGCTAAAAATAAACCGGGGTTCGCGCGCCCGCGTCTCGTCCGCAACCGACTCGGGTTTTCACTCACTAGTCATACTATTTCTGTCTATAATAAAGCAATAAGATATTCTACATGCTAAAAAGAATAGGTGGACGTGTCCCAAGTAGACCATGAAAAAAGTGCGAAAGAAAAAAACGGTTTGCCGAGAGGCTAAAGTGACTATATAGTGCTTGCAAAAAGTTTTTTGTTTCATTTATTACGACGCATCATTACAAACAAGGTGAGACCGCTTTTATCTTTTTTTCATACTATGCCGATCACAAATATCATAAGCTATTTATCACGCAGTGAAAATAAATATTACTTGATTTTCCTTGACACAATTTTCCCGGCTTCTGTTGACGGTCTCACTGTCAATGGCCAACATAATTATACACACAATAGAAAATCCACTGATCCATTAAAATCTTTATGTAAATTCTACGATAATATTAACAAATTTGTCGACGCAAATTCATTGTGTACTACAGGTAAGATGAAAATATTTAATATATCATATTTCTTGCTCGTAAATCCCAAGTCGCTAAGCGCTAATTGCAAATCTAGGACATCGATGTTAAAATAAGTTGTAGCTAAAAGTAAGAAATAAAGATGACTAGACATAATGCATAATATATCACCATCTGTACTTGTTGGGGTAAAAGTATCAAATGGAAAGAAGAATAATGTCATCATTCGTATTGTCACTTCTCAATCATTCTTCTATTAGTAAGTGCCTAAACTTTTGAAAACTTTATAGAAGTTTAATAATTAAAAATTGAGATATACAAATAATAACTTCCACTTAAACATCAATCACTTACACATATTCATTTTAACAGAAATGATTTAGATTTACAACTTTGGGATAGCTTTACCTATTAGTAAAGATGACCATAATGATGTTTAATTAACCAAATTCAAAAAGATTAAGGTTCTACTTTTGTCAGCAGGTATCTATTTTTTTATCTTGTGTTATTAAAATAAAACAGTGTTTATAGTAAAAATATATACCCCAAATATTGGTACACGTATTTCTGTCGAGTTTGGCTTGGGTCATTCTTCTGAATATTTCCTTTAGCACACATAAAGATAACACAGCTATGACGGTTTTCAACCTTTATTATAATATCAATCTACCACCCATCCAACGCCCATGGCTATGATATGAACTCTGCGTACGTCCTTTTGATCATATTTTTTATATTCACAGTGCCAGTTAGAAAATTTAAATATACGAACAATTGGAATGTACCTAGTTTAAAAAATTCAGAAAGTAATTAAACTCTATACGGCGGTGTTCGAAAGTTAGTTTAGTTTATTTTGTTTGTCATTGCAGCTATCGATAATAATACCCATTTCGTGGTAATTTCAAATGTAATTTACTGTCTTTGTTTAAGAGTTATAGCTGAGTAACAAACGGACAGACAACAATGTGTTAATAATTAGGTCCCATTGCCGTTATTTAGGCACAAACTCTAAAAATTGGCTGGTCCAGCATAATAAGAGGTACCTACCAATTGTGGACATTATTAGAACATTGGAATTCTACCTTCGATCGATCACACGTGTGCGTTTCTCCCGCGACTGTGCTGGGAAACCTTGTGTAAATGTACTCTCGTGTAAACTTACCTCAACCTTCAAACCAAAATGTACAATATTTGCGTTTAAGGCCGTACACATACTACACACAATTGTATAAAGTTCGCGGCGCACAAAAAAAGCAGACCCAAATGGGGAGAATTTTCGTGCGTCGTACGCGTTACTACATATAATTCTTAGGTTGTATTTTCAGACTAAAAGTGCATCACAGATAGTCTGTCACCTTTTTTAGACCTAACACTGATGCTGTTTTATACTACTTAGTACTTTCGTATGCATATCAAATATTCATACTACGTTTTAGTGATTGTGCGTGTAATTTTTAATCAATCTACTTTGATGCGTTTAATATCGACTTGCATAACTTCTTTGTGGACGTAGGTAAGTCGATTTTTAACTTGTATGGTTTCTATCAGAATGTTACGTATTGTTTCGATAGCATGCATTAAGGTAATTTCGACCAAATTACGTATGTTTGAGATGATAATTTGTTAATTAAGTATTTTTACAAAGCATTGGCGTACCTAGACCGTGTGAGGCCCGTGGCAAATTTATTGGATACGGCCTTACCAGTGGCGAATTAACATGAATATAGCAAAAGTAGTATACGGCGCAAATGCTACGGGCTCCCGGTACATGACCTTGTTTCTTTTGAAGAAGTTGAATGGTCCTCTGAAGTTAGATTCAGTTGATAAGCAATTGATAATTGATACTTGCAATCAACTTACAAGAAAAACTTAGTCCCTATCTGACCGGGGGGGCCCTCTCGGCTCGAGGCCCATGACATTTTGCCTGCTTGTCACCCTACTTTACGCCACTGTTACAAAGTATATTATGTGAAAAAGTGACTCGTATTTTTTAATGCAAAGGAAAGGATGGAGATGGTTCTTTTTAGGATTAATCATATTGTCAAAAGCTCATAATTCGGTTTCAATCATTTAATTGTTGAACAATAAAATGATCTATGAAATGAAAATAGCATAGCATCGAACAGCGTATCATTTTCTACTGTTTCTCTGTGGTTAGTGACAAATGTCTATGAGAGGCGGTGACCATTTACCGTGGGGCGGATTGCATACTCGTTTGCTACCTTTACAAGATAAAAATACACCCTTCACTTTTTGTGACTAGTTTACTGTTTTAATATCTGAGTTTAATGTCAATTTCTATTTGAAAAAAATAACAGTATGTAACTGATACTAAGCCTATTGAGTGGTTAGATCAAGGCCCAAGCCATAAAGACCCGAACCACTCGTGTAGTTTGACCGGGGAGGTACCACCGCCACATTCAAAATCCTCCGTGTAGCAATTCTCGTGTTTCGGTTTCGAGAGGCGTGTTTGCCGGCTACACAAGGGGGGAATCTTAGTTCTCAGGGGTAACAACGCATCTTTGATCAAATTCAGTTATGATCCAATCGTTACTGGTGATTCGATTACTGATGTCCATGGGCGGTAGTAATCACATACCATCAGGTGGACTGCATGCTCGTTTGCTACCTTTATACAATAAAAAGACTCCATATTCCGTCCGCCTGTAATCGAAATACCGATTTACATTTCAGTCAAAAACCGAATATCGTTTGACTTTGCTTCGTCGCCTTTTTTTAAATCGTCAATTTGGTTCCCATGTTTCGAGGGGTTAGAATAACAGGCATAGGTTATATAAAAATTTTAAAGGTATTTATTACTAAGTTTCCGCTGTTCGTCACAGGAGCGTATTACTTAAACAGTATTTTAATGTGGATTAATATAACCTCTATAAAATCAAGTTGGAATTGGTACTGAAAATAATTTGCTAAACTATGTATTTTTGTATAACGCCATCTGTTAAACGATCTACTCAAAAACTAACAACCTATGTGTTATATATATTATAGTAAAAAATTCTTAAATGTGCGGGGCCACACATGTATGTAGACGAGAATCATCATGGAAAATTTTCAAATAAAAAAAAGAATATAATAGGTACATTTTATTAAATACGAGAAAAAAGTTCCCATCACTTATCTAATATTAAAGCTAATTACTATAACAACAAACAATCAATAACATTTTTATCAGGTATCGGTACATATCTAAGGCACCATATAAATCTATCAAAGCATATATTTCATCTAACACCCAGTATAATTAATTCGAAAATTTTACTATAATGTATAAGAGTAAAAAATCTTAACTACTTATTAAATATTTGCAAAATAAATTCTCAACACTTGAATAATGAAAATAATATCATATTAATATTGCAAACAAAATATTGCAGACATCAAATTCACTTGAATATCCAACACAATAAGCTTAGAAGAAAAACACATAGTAGGTACTATTTATTACCAATTCATTATTGGTCCAATGTTATGAAAGTTGAACTTTGGTCAGGGAAAAATCCTTCCAGCCCTTGAAAAATATTATGGAAAGTTTTTGGGCATGAAGGTATAAAAATAATTAATAATAACTGAATATCTAAGGTAGGTAAGATAGATATTTGATCAAGTTGAACTTGGACTGCCAGTTTGGCAGAAATTTATACAACTATATCTCCAATTGTTTATCAATCTACTATCTACTGTTTACACAGTATCAAAAGATAGCAGTTACAAGATTTTTTCTTCGAAATAATCCTTTAAACTAATATTATCATTATCTTTGTTACATAATAGCTGCTGACGGTGATGTCACTTTAATATACAACTTTAAAAATATTATAACCTGCACAGGGTAGGAACATAGAATTCATATTGAAAATAAAGGTACAATGAAGACTGACTAGAAAATAATTAAGACTAGGAAATGAATGGCCTTTCTAAGGAATATATGGCAAAAATGAGACAAATAATACTTAGAAATCGGACAGTAGTACATTTTGTCATATTTAAACAATAATCATAATTTTCAATACTATTATGCTAAAATATATTTAATTTTGTCAAATTACTTTTATTCAATGTGCATTATCTATATTCATATCTATTTTTTACCATAAATAAGTTTTATAATAAATCCAAAACCATACAATATAAACAAGAACTAGTAATTCACTCACATGATCATTATCAATGTTACTTTCTTCTAACAATTTTCTCAAACTCAAAAAATTAACAATTTACAAAGTTATGGCATAGTTATAATTTTTATGCTATATTTATTTCATGGATTTATTTTATGGAAGACAATATACTTTGGTAAACTTCACTATATAAGTTTTATAAAAGAATTATAACAATATACCTCCTACAGCTTTTTACATGATTGGAAAAATTTATATATTAATATACTAATATTGTATTTCAATAACATTATTTCAATTAGGATCCAGTCTTCTAAGAATTTTGGACAGTAAAAATTTTAAGATGGAAAGTACAAAAACAAAAAATAATGTAAGAAAAGAACACATAAAAAGTTTAACAAAGTCAGAATAAAGACAATATTAAAAAGATTTATGCACAACAATATAAATAGATAACAATTCATTCCTTATTAATAAAAATGACATAAGTAATGTATAAAACTAATAATTGTGCCTTGATTTGTGCTACTCGTTTTTATCATTTCATCATATAATAAACTCAGTATTTGTCAAAAAATATACAAATGAAAAATTAAGTTGTTTTCCTAGTACCAACCAAATATAAATATATGTTTACTATAAAGACACCCTTTGCTATATAAATATATAAATGTACCAAATGATTAAACCTAGTATAACCATAAAAACTCTTCTCTTATATTATATAAAAAATATTTCTCTTAACCTACCCACTCTCATATCTATCTTGTGATATAAAATTGTGATATAAATGTGACATTATACAGATATTGAAAGAACTTTATACTCTTATTAAGCTAGCACAAAATAGGATCTAAGTATGTTGTAACCTTAGGCCATATTTCATCAGAAGTGCGCCCCTCAAATTCTTTAAGAATACCCTTTTGCTTATAGAAATCAATTACTGGCCGAGTGACACTCTCATATATTTCCAGTCTCTTTTGTACCGCCTCAGGCTTGTCATCTGGTCTCTGTACTAGATCCTCTCCAGTCACATCATCTTTGCCCATAACCTTTGGAGTGTTGAAGCCAATATTGTACCCCCGCCCCGAAGGAAGGTGTACCCACCGATTCTTAACCCTGTCGATGATCACTTCAAAAGGCACCACTAAGTTTAAAACCACGTCTACAGGCTGTACTTTCCACAAAGCATTTGCCTGTCCAACTGTTCTCGGGAAACCGTCTAACAGCCATGGCTTATTGTCTACTTTCTTCAACTCGGTGATCATAAATTTGATCATCACGTCGTCAGGGACGAGTTTACCTTCATTTAAATACTTTTTCACTTCCTTCCCGAGTTCTGTCTGCTTTTCTATGTGATCCCGTAGCTTATCCCCACTCGACACATGTTCGACGTTGTATTTTTTTACAATCCTGGACGATATAGTTCCCTTTCCGGAAGCCGGAGCTCCCAGAATTAAGGTTTTTAATAATTTTGCCTTATTCGTCATTATTATACTGTACGTTCACTGACCTTTGATTCGCGTGGACTTTGATATTACGGTTATAAACTAATTGTACTATACTACACTGCTCGCGTCTCACATATAACTGGACTATTAGTATCAAACGGCTCCACTTAAATATAAATGTAGATAACAAATACTGTTACTGATAGTATATTTCTTATCAATTTACTTTACACTTGTTACGGACACGATCAAATATTTATAAAATAAAAAGTAGCCAGATAATACGTGAATTATTATCGGCCTCTAATATATTTTCTCACACTTCTTACGATTCGAATTGAATTCTGATTGTATTAATTTAGAATATAAAATAAAAGTGTAAAAAAACATGTAATGTTTTGGCTTTTGGCGATCGAATTAAATAATGGCAATGTCAATTCAAGTATCTGACATAACACAGCTGTGCTGAGTTGCCGGCGTCACAACGATTCACAGATTAATAATATCGGTGGATAAATGTCAAACAAGCTTCGTAAAGTTCGAAGTTACGAAACGCACCGAGCAACCGGCGAATCCGACGACCGCATACTTGGTGCCAGCCGGCTAATTTCGTCCTCTTCCGTGCTTCTATCAATTTATTAATTTAGCTATAGCTTGCTATGACGGATCATAGCCAAATCGATGTGCCTTAAGATCGAGTATTAGGCAAAATATAACATTAGAAAAGAAACGAGTGAGCAGCGTCGTAATTTATTTATAATTTATGAATTGGATTCATAAACTTGTTATAAGAATACCTACTGAAAGTAATGCCGGCAAAATAAACTATAGCTGCCTTACCTTTGAATTTAAATACATACAAACACGTATTTCACAAAACATATTTTGGTATTTATATTTAAGATGTAGTAATCGAGCTTACAATTCTCCTCCAACAACAAGCAACTTACATGATTATTATTTAATTGATACTCAATTCAGTCCGTCATCTAAGATGCGAGATGTTCAATATTCAATAGCCGAGATCTCAATCAATCAAATCAATGATTGTGAGGAATATAAAGATCTCAATGGTGTTTAAAGTTTACTATTTCCCACTTGGCTAGGAAGGTGGATATTCAATCAACCTAAACTTTGCCAACAAGTTAGAATGATTTAGGCCCTAAACTTAAGGGTATATTCCCACTTGTTCTACTGAACAGTTCTACCGTAGGACTAATGGGACTTTTTATTCCCCCTAGTTCTACTTA
>DWNR01003450.1:0-11782 GCA_018250455.1 Polygonus leo | reverse complement strand
CCGGAAAGTCATCATACTAGACAACGGTGTGGAGCTAAATGGCCGGCATAAGGTGATTGGTTATGCAGACGATCTGGGTAATAAATGAAACGAGAGATTTTAAAAGATCAAGAAATGTTTTTACTGACTTACATTTCAACTAATATAATACTAATAAGATTGTTAGACGCATGCATGCAGAATAATTACATGCATATATAGATATATTTACATTGTTATATAAGTGCTTGAATATAGAGTAATACATTAACTATAAGAATATGCGTAAGCATATTTTTATATACACAGGCACACCAATGTAATATGTTCACAAATATTCACGGACAGAACTCACATTATTTAATAGTCAGGTATTGGTAGAAAATTAAAGAGGTAGAAACGAAGGCATTTATCTTATTTTACTAAATGTATACCAGATAAGCAGTCAAGGAATAAAGGAAGCTGTTTCATAATAACATAAAATATTGGAATAATGTAACCTAAACATTTTTTTAATATTCCATTTTACGTTACAGAAATATCGCTCGGGCAAAGTTTTTGGTTAATATTTTGTGGCGAGTTGTATTGCATATGACGTTGAGTGGTGAATTCTATCTCCAAATAGGTGAGTTCAGCTAAAACAGGCATGATTGTACATAAACATACAAACGCAACCTGCATTTGTATGTTGCGAGTGTGCTTCAAATCCCTCCAAAATACATTAGTTTGAACGATATTAAGATTTAAGATTATAGTGTAAAAACCTATGATTAATATTTTTCACCAAGACATCAAATAATTTGCCTATCCTGTTTAAATTATGTTCAGAGAATATAAAAACAAATACAAAAAATTAAGATGGAATTATAGAAAACCATTTCTTTGTATATATTTTTGAATAAACAAAATGTGTATGCTATTATCATAAGTATGATTATTGTACAGTTGAGTAAAAAATAATAATCACTTCTCAGTTTCACAACAGACTTTAAGCGTAAACATGTATGTATTTGTGTGTTAAATGGTACTTAGTATGTGTAATGTGTTTTTTTATAAATTTAACCTTTGTATTTTAATATTATTAAAAATGAGGAGGCTTATTCTGCTTTCCTTCTCCACATACCTAAACTTTACCCCTGTCAAATTTCATACTCCTCCGTCCACGTAATATTTTCATCACGGATGCTTTGCTACCTGAAGATGAACCTGACCTTACCAATGTTCACCTCGAGTAGGTATAAGAACATAACCAAATCATCAAAAAAATATCATATAAAGGTAACAAATAATCTTGCAGTCCATTTGATGGTTAGTGGTCAGTGCCGCCCATGGCCATAAGTAATCACCTCGAATTACAAAATACAAGAATACTGAGGGTGGCGGTGATAACTCCCCAGGCAAATTCCCTTGGAGTTCTACCATCTGACAGTTTTAATTCTCTATGGCCTTAAATGATAGCCCAATCGTTGGGAAATCGATCACGTTGGGAGTCCTGGTTTGAATCTCAGATACAAAATACAATTAGCAAAAATCAATATTCTAATCACTTTTCAGTGAAGGCATATATCGTGAGAAAACCCATGGATTGACAATAAAAATCAAGAGTTACATACTCAAGTCTTCGAAATCACAATTGATCATCGCGGTGGACTATAGCCTAAATCGTTCCCGTTGTGAAACGAGATACACGTCCAACAGTACGACAATAATGGATTGTGATGATATACGGACGTCATAATACTACTTACAGGCACTTGTTTGTACATATATTAAATTATTTTTTTAGTAGTTATTGTTAGTCCAAAAGTTATTTTGCTATGTAATAGAATCGTTAAGTATTTTTTTTTTATTTTCTAGTTTTCCACACAACTTTCTTAAGTTTTTTGTTTAATAAGAACCATGTTCTGGCAATAAAAAAGGAATTAGCGAAATCCGTCCAGCCGTTCACGCGCGATGCCATGACCAAGGAAAATAGGGATTCATTTTTATATATAAGATAGAAGATATATTTCACAGTGATTTTGTAGTGAAATTCGAAGAAGAGTTATACTAAGGATAAAAGTAAGTAATACAACAAAATACCTACAAAGTGTCGAGAAACTAAGTTCACCGGCCGTCTGGGCACTGATATATTAACATGTTATTCTATTCCTAATCCAAATCCATATGACATTAGTCATGTAAACAAACACAAAGGGAGAGCAAGCCAACAGCACCAGCGGGGTGACATTAGAATTTCCTACTTTTATTCTATTTGGTCTCATCTTAATAACTCGGACAATATTTTTTGTGAAACGTCTTATTTTTCTAGTGAATGAGAATTTGTTGGGACTTCTTGAACGTGTACAACATAATGTTATTATAATTTATGTCATACTAAGCAGGTGAAGATATACGAGGGACTCATTCATTTTATTAAACATGCTTGCTAAGTCGATTTTGTTTTTTTGTTTGTCGCTTGCCTGTGGGCATCTATCACGCAGCGAGTGGCCGCTTTCTACCTTAGCTCTTTATTACACCATTGATTTCCGGAGACGCTTGCACTTGCTCAAAGCGTGCTCACAAAAAGAGAAGTACCAATAACCTCGTTCTGCTTAAGCAAAAGTGATACTGATGAAATTAACCGTGAGAATGTATTTGTTGCACTGCTCTCATTTGGCGTTTATTTATTTTTATAGTCCCTTAAGACTTTATAAGGCGTACCTATAGTGTATTTTTAATGTAACTTGTGTTATAGATGCTTTATTTTATAGTCCTATAGGCCTTTATAAGGTGCGAAGTATATAATTTGACTTGTATTATACTTACAAAGGTATCCATTTAATTGTATTACGTAATGTAAAAAGTAAAATCACTTATACGATCATCTAGATCATTTTAATTGTATTCAAAAGATACCTCGGATATAATTCATAAAGACATATTAAATACAACGTAGTTCTGTAACATTCTCCGTAAAAGAGCAAAAGACAGCCATAATAACCGTCGACCACCAATAATTCTGCTCATAATACGAGACAAAGAAAAAAACAAAAGCAATGTTCGTCGCGCAGAAAACTAATAATTCCATAAAGACAATACAATTGACTCACGATGATAATAAATTCCACAATCTTCTAAATAAGAGAAACATTTGTGCAAAATGCGAACGCTGGGCCATCCATTATGCGACGTCGAGAACGGCCACCTCTCGTAAAAGCAGTTTGTATTAAGTCAACAAATCCAAAACCATTCAAAGGACATTTGTTTCCATGAATAATAAATAATATGTAAATACTTATTATATACACAAGTGGAGAGAAGTGCTCTGCAGACAGTCGCCGAGTTGTAGGTGCACCCAATGAATACTTTGACTGCAAAATGACAAATGTTAAACCTCATGGGTAAAATATTAAAATTTGCACTGAAAATGCTTTTGCACGGTATAGAGTTATCAAACATTTATCAAATGCGCTACAAATTAATAAAACAGTGGTGTAAGTTAAATTTAAAATAATAATTTTAGTTTATCGTCGTCATATTATAGATGTTAGAATATTTTTTTATAGTATAGAAGTAGCACTGATATAACTTCCACCTGATTGTAGGTAAGTGGTCATTGTCGCGCATGAACAATTTCAGATAGCATTCAAGTGCTTCATGAGGTCAACCACGGATCCATGAGGTCAACCAAAGGTACGCGTTACTCCTGAGGACTGAGATGGTAAATGGATAGATGTGAATATTACAGATGATGGGATTTTTTTATTTCCTTTTTTGGATTAATATATTTTTGCTACAATATTCCCTAAATAGCTATGATAGCTTGCACTTAATTGTTACTAAATAAGACCTAAGTATTTTCGATGAAGCGTATTTCGATCATGTCGATCGCGACCATAAATTAAACACCAATTTATCTCTCGCTGGCGTGAGTTATTGGGGATTAAGTAGTGCATTCATCTTCGCATTAGTCGTGTTTGGGTTGTTTAGTGGTATTTCATTGACCATTGACCTACGTGTGGTAGGACTACTTGTTCGACCGGGGAGGTACCACCGCCACCCTCATAATCCTCCGTGAAGCAATTCTAATTTTTCGGTTTGGAAAGGCGTGGGTGCCAGCTATACTTAAACGCGAGGCGAACATCTTAGTTCTCACGGGTAGCAATGCATCTGTGATCAAACTTAGGTATGATTTAATTGTGCTTGGGGATGATTACTTATGGCCATGGGCGGCAATGACCACTTAACATCAGGCGAACTGCATGCTCGTTTGCTACCTTTATACGGTGCGGACGCACTGGACTTTCGAAATTCGTTTAAGTCAAAATATTGTATCTCCGATTCGTATCGAAGTGTGCGAGTACCGAGTTCGTCGAGTTTACAGATTTTAATTTTCCTTTTGTCTTTGTAGATCACGAAATGTTTTGTGTACGCATTCCCCAGGGGGCTCGGACCGCCCGCCGCGGCTTCCTTCCTACATCGCCTCGCCACAAAAACTGTTGTTATAATAATGCAAGACGAACAAAAACGCTTACGTCGGGTGACAAGTGGCCTTTGTTTATAATATTCGTTGATTTGTTTAAGTTGTTTATGAATGTTTCTAACACTTGATGACTGCGCTCTTTAGGTGCTTGCAGCCTAGTTGCTGCTTATGTTCATTTGCCATTAAAAATATGTTCAGGTTGTAAAACGGTGCCGTGTGATATCCTAGCTGCTCATATCTGTTTGTACGTTACTAATACATACACAATTAAGTCGTCAATAAATTTATTTATGAGTTCTCAAAAACCTGTATTCATGTGCATTCATGTATCAATAACTATTATTTGTAGAATACCTTCTAATATCAGATGACTTATATGGTATTTTACTTAATTTGTTAGAATATATCTCTGACGATCCACTAGTTTCAAAATGAAAATATAACCTTATATAAATATGCCCAGTTAGAAATAACATCGTTTAGCGCCAAAGATAAAAACCCAAGACCCAAAAATATTCAGTGTCGCATCAAAACCAGTGAACTAATCGACGTCTATTAAATACCTAATATTTCTTCCACGCCCCGCCCAGTTAATAATCGACACCTCCGAATAAAAACGTGTTATTGCGACTATAAAATAACGCACTAATGTAGTAACGTTGAATTTATCAAATACGGTATTTGGATGAAAACGTACAAGTTGACAACACGTGTATTTGCTATCTACGCGAATGTATCAGACACCCCGGGGCGCGGGCGAGCTCGCTGCATTACTCACCATGACCTAATGGGCGGGGATAAATCAAGTGTACACGTTAAAAAACCTTCGAAAAAAAACAGAAACGGACCAATGTTGAATAAACAAAATTCATGGAAATGGAACAAATCTGACGAAGGTCGCTTGAGGTCGGTGTTGGTGGTCTGCGGCCCGCGACTGCTTTATGCTGAGCCTTGATTCAAATTACTACGATTTCGTAGCTTTTGCGATTCAAATTTTTCTTGTCTGTCTCCAGATTGTGCTTTGTTTTGGGTTTTTTCGTGTTGATTGTGTCGTTGCAGCGTTTTTTTAAGTACATTTTGCCATGTGACGATAAGGTTTTAGTAAAGGTATTCGTACATTTTGCAAGAGGTTGAACTTATGTAGTTTCTCTGGGCACCTATCAGAGTATGCTTCGGTCGTGTTTGGTGTTGATTACAAATGTCCAGAACGGTCAGTGGTGGCCATATAATCACAAATTGCTCTGAACCCTCCTTTATTTTACTTCTATAACTAACTACATGCAAAGTATTTTTTTAATTGAATCATCTTATCTAAACTCCCATAAAGAGTTAACTTAAATATATTCATAAGTCTGTACACAAAACAAATCACGATTAGACGACAAAATCGCTTGGCCCCTATAAATTAGTTAATTCCTCGCAATACTGACGATACGAATGACACGAGCGAATTAAGATATGAATTCGAGTTAATGCGATTAAGCCCCTCGTTTGACCGGCTACGATAAGCTAAAAGCGTACAATAGCGAATACAATAAATAAATAAACTATCGAGGTACCGATAATTCAGCCAATGATGGAACCGTTGAGAAATTCAGTAAGAATTAAATAGTAAACATTTAGATTTATATATACATGTATATTCTAGATGAATATAATATAATTAGAAGAACATTTATTTTACTATTTGAACTAATTATTTTTAAACAAAGTACAAGTCTGCATTTGGACCACTTAACATAAAAAGTTTAAAGTACGTACTAGCAATAATTAATATATGTATATTATTTAGATTTAATTACACGAAGTCACCGAATCTGAAAACTCTCACGTGGCTCCCCATATACATTGCTTTCTCATGATATACGTATGCTACTTTAACGTTGCGCTCGTCCAAACCATCGCAAATAGCCAATAGGACGGGCACTCAAACAAAAAGTGCAACAAATTAAATTCTCCCACGCAAGTCCCCCGTCGAATAAAGAAAGGCAACGTCGCGTCTCCCCAACAAGTAATTCATAAAACTGAGCCGAGCCTTTGATATGAAAATGCACCTAATCCTTGGCACGCGCTTCTTCCAACTCTATGTTTGTTTATTTGCCGTCGCCTCTATCATTTTGTATCGGAGTTCCGTATTCAATTTAATAAACAAACCCTTTTTTGTATTCATGGCGGATTTGTGTCGCAGAATAATTATAATGATGATATAAAGTAAGTGTAATAAAAAAGAGGTTTTACCGAATCGAATATTTTATTAACATTCTATTACTATTTCTCTGAGATTTTAATGACGTTAAAGTAATGAAATCTCACTTGATTAAAATTTCAGTTTGTAATTATGTACAATCAAATTTCTATAACATCCTGAAATTTCCTTTTCAGTAGTTTCGATAATAAATTTCTTTGGAAGTGCCTGATTATTATTACCTTATCATTACCTAAAACCTATTATCATTACCTAAAACCTCAACTGCTTACCACGTACTAAAACAACTTAATACTAACAGAACCCTTGAAGCATATCTCCCACTTGACCACTGTTTTTTGTGAGCAGTGTATTCAATACAGAATTTATTAATGCTCATAGTGCGCGCATACGTTATAAATTATAATACATAGAGAGATTAATGAGCATAAGTGCGTTATAATTATTGTAAGTTATTTTTGTGTACGCTTGAATTTGAGGAATGCTTGTAAGTATGCCGTTTTATTGGATGTCAGATGATTTACTGAGGTACGGCAAAGACTGCCAAACATTCGAACCGGCACTTGAAATATGTTATTGCTCTCAGTGGTATGTATCTCCGATGGTTGTGTTCCTATTTTGTTCCCATTACAACAGTGATGTTGATCTCGCTCAGTCATTTTGTTATTGTGTACTCGAGTTTGAGTCACTTAAGTGGCTTATTAATTATAAGTACCTTACTATGTATTTGTTTTTTACTCAAATGGTCCCATAGCAACGATATGTAGAAATTACGCTGTTACTTTCTAGTTAAAAGGGTCTGACTCTACGAGGTCTTAAAATCGTTGTTAAGGTCTTAAATTCGTTCGTGTAATTTGTACATTATAGATGACAGATGTACTTCCATGTGATTTGCTACAGTAACCACAGAATGCCTCGAAATGCCAAATATTTGCCACCAATTATTTCAATCGGATTTACATTTTTATTTCAAAGGCAATAACCCATTAATTATTCTGATACATCGGATATTTTAAATAAGACACATCAAGCACCAATCGCACATATCATCGTAAAACGAATAAAGACATATTAATGTAAAATATTGTAACAAAAATATAATGAAACATTTATTCTCCTTGTAATAAAATCTACTAATGCACATCGGTTTTATTAAGAACATTTCGCAAATTTACATTCTTCGTTATGCAGAACATTTATTTTCATATGTATTATTAAAGGGCCGGATATTATTCAAAAGGCTATTATCAAAAGTTATGAGGATCTACCGCTTCCAAGTAAACGACGAACGATAAAAGATTCCTTTGTGAAAAGAAAGAAACATCATTTTACGTAAGTGACGTTGCATACATTTAATCACAGGTTTAGTTTTTATTCGACATAAATGAACAGTACTATTGCTGTACTATACAAAATTCGCAATGATACGCAATTTCGCAATGATCGCAAGATGATACGGTAACGGAAAATATTAAATTAAAAATGTAATATTAATATTTATAAATGAATCCATGGTACTTTATAAAAATATGTCGATAAGGGTCCTATCCTTTTATTGAGTTCCAACATTAAAATTGCAGGTCAAATATCACCAATAATCCTAATCGCCAGATACGTTTTAAAGGGTCTGCCTTAAATGATCAAAATAATATGTAATAAATGAATGTGTGCCTCTTTAAGTTAATACTAATGTATTGACTCAATGATTGAACAAAAGCTTGAGCAAGTTACATTTTTATTGCCCCATTTTTAATGCGTCATATTGGGTCGATATTGAGGAATATTTTATATCTCACGGAGCACTAGGCATGTTCTTACCTAGTCAAGTGAAAAATTGATGCTTACGAGTCGTCAGTATTAAATGTTGCGTCAATATAATTGATCGTTTGAGAGCAAGGGGTCCTACATTCATATTGACTCGTAATATTAACTTATTGTAGGTAAAAGGAATCTACGAAATGAACCTATGTATTGTGGGTTTGCTAAAATTCCATGTTCGATTCCGAGCCAAAAAATAATGTAAACGATTATAATACTTATTTTGATTGTTTAGGTGACATTACAGTCATGTATGTAACTATTGCTTCTTCGATTATCCTCCTTGTCAAATTAGTCGTTTCCTCGCTGACCCTGAGGCAGTCAAACAGTTACTTATTAAGCTATAATTACTATAACGAATGTTTAATCTTTTCAAATAAACGCTTCATGTAATCCTCGAAGGAAGACTGTTATTGATGTAAGATTTAATTAAACGGTAGATAAAAGTTTGGAAAGAAGCCATTCTTGTGTTGATGGCATATAATCAAATCAAAACAAGTTTTATGAACTAAACAACTGTTGTTATGCATTTCGATGGCATCTTTAAATATTCATTTTAAATCCTTCCACCTTCTTATATTGACGGTTCTTTTGGGTATTGTATTTGCACTCAAGTCGGGTTTATATTATTATCATATCAGGTATCCCAGGTGGTAGAACTCATGTGGTTCGACCGGGGAGGTATCACCGCCACCTTCATAATCTTCCGTGAATCAATTTATTGTATTTTAAATTGTATTTGTATTTGGCGTGGTTGCCGGTTATACTTAACGCGAGGTGAACATCTTAGTCCTCAAGGGTAGCAATGCATACTCGGAGATGATCACATATGTCCAGGGGCGGCAGTGACCACTTACAATCAGGTGGACTGCGTGCTCAGTTGCTAACTTAAGACGATAAACACAATATCATATTGTTATAGGGCATTATAAACTAAATGTAGGTTCTAGCTTATAAGACCAGCTGTAATTAAACATGTGGAGGCTTAGTCCTTACATGAAGTAGTCATCAGTGATCAACTTCAATCAATCGTATTAGGGTATTACTAATGACCTACGACGATTGAAATATGCATAAGATTGAACACAAATGTGTTACATCCCCTGAGAGTTAAGGAGTTCGCCTCTTATACAGGTTAGTACCGCTGGCAAACACGCCTCTCCATACCGAATCACACGGAGTACTATAAGGGTAGCGGTGGTATTTCGTTGGATATACACATACCTATGACTGCTTAGTATTTTTCTGGCGGAATGGAAACGTCATCATTAATCCGGGTAATGAGTGCGGGCAACATGGGGCGCATGTCGTATCTAGTAAACATGACGTGGCCCGACTATCGCGCCACGATCTATGATGTATCGGGATAGCCGTAGATAGCCGTAATTTGCTGGAAGTGACATCACCTATGTTTGATTGAAGATGACGTGGATTTGGTGATGTTTAATATGCGCTTTTTGGTTTAGTAGTAAGTTAGTGGGGTAAAGGCCCTGTATGCCTTATATAAATAGTGTAAGGCATACAAGGCATACCTACATCATACAATTACCAATTAGGACTTTATGTTTCTGCTATTGGTGGTTTATATTCCTCCCTTTCGACTTCCTAATGATGATGATAATGATGATTTCGACTTCTAACTAGAACAAGACGGACCAAATATTGAGCAGGTACTATGGAAAATAAAATAAATATTTCTGAACCTTTCTTCGCTGATGTTTGTAGAAGTTCTGTAGTTTAACTAGGGCTAATGCTATATTGTGTTTTTGGGTTTTTAACCCAATGTTGGTAGAGATGTGATTGTAAGCATCACTTTTATACATCTTCGGGAGTAATGCATGCAATAACGTATATCGTCTACCTCAGTTACGATGAAATCCTATAAAGATCGATTTGAAATGTCCATGTGCGACAATACACTTACCATTAGGTATACTGCAAGCAATATATGACCCATAAGACGAAAACAAAGGCAAACGTCTTTCAGCAAAATGTTTTAAATTGATACCAAATTAATGTAAAACTTACCATTTCCAGGGATCATAAATCAATGTCCCGTTTCATGTGGGTGTCCTTGATGCCAGTCATCCATCATTGAGGCACGCTTTATCGATGCTTGGTGCACCTCGGCATCACAACACCCATAGTATAACGTGTCAGGACATAATATTGGGGATTTATAGTTATAACGGTGTTTGGGTCCTAATTTTTACGTCCCTTCTCATTATTTCTCTGTTTGTTTATACTAGCTTATTATTTTTACTGCCCTTAAACATAAGTCAATTCTTGCAATTAAACTTTTATTTAATAAATTGGAATATAACGCAAGAAAAGTGTATGTTTAATTAATTAATTAAATTTAATTTAATCGATTTTATTTCTATTACATCAAACAGAATTTCTATTTTGCATTAACTTTGTACTGCACTGTAACTATTGATATTGTTATTCAATGATAACTACATCTTAAAAGGATAAAACGTTCATGTCCTCGCATGAACATTTTATCCTGAAATGAAGATAGTGAAGAAGAAACGTGAAAATGAAAAATTGTTGAAAAACATCAAAGCCTTCGTTCGATAATACTCATTTAATTCTCAATTTTTCTTCCTACGTTACAAAATGATGATCTGTCATTTTAATTTGATAGAATATAATGCAACTATAAGGCACTAATGAACCAGACAACTCTGTTGTCACATCACAATACAAATCTGATATGACATCTTACATATTATTATAGGGACCACATCTTATCAATACAGAATATGCTTTCCTTTTTATTATTTGAAACTTAACGATGAAGCAGACAATACAAATTAGACCTTCACATGTCACACGTCGAGCCCAGAACAAAGATATTTTAAGTAGTAAGTAAGTGCAATTTTAAGTGCAATTATATTAACCAACTACAAAAAGAAGGAGGTTTTCGATTCCTGCTACTTATGGCTTTAGGAAGAGGTTTAATATTACAGATTATAATACTCTGCAGGAACAGAAATTGCCATACCTTCTACTACGCAAAGTTCTTTAATGTTCTGTTGAAAATATAGTGGCCACTGGTGACCGACAACTCGTTCTAATCACAAATGCGACATTTTCGGATATAGTTTGACAAATAAATTAGTTTCACACAGCATGAAGGAAGATAGCGCAACACTTATCAGGGTTCCGTACCCAAAAGGTGAAAATGAGACCCTATTAGGTACTACTCCGCTATCCATCTCAGATAGACAGGACATTTGCCAGGTGGTAGAACTCATGTAGTTCGACCGGGGAGGTACCACCGCCACCCTCATAATCCTCCGTGAAGC
>DWNR01003449.1:0-11784 GCA_018250455.1 Polygonus leo | reverse complement strand
AAATTGCTTCACGGAGGATTATGAGGGTGGCGGTGGTATCTCCCCGGTCGAACTACATGAGTTCTACCACCTGGCAAGTATAGTAGTATAGTAATTTTCAGTGTATTGCAGTATATTCTGAATCACGTATGACTTATAAAGATAATGGTAAAAAAAGCTTCATCACCGAATCCCAGGCCAGGCCAATCATCAGGCCACTGTCAAAGTTAAACGAGTTTAAACAAAAAGAACCGTGCAAATCGGTCTAAAATCCACGCAGAAGTCGACATCAAAAAAATTATCCTTTTTCACCCACCAAAATTCTCCATTTACCCAAAACATTTTTGCAAGGTACTTACTACAACCAACAAATATTTTGCATCATAGATGATATTTATTTTTGATTTGAATTGTGGTGATAATCAGATCCCATCATCAAATCATCACTAAATTTCAATGGGACCAATGCGTGACTATATTCTTTAAAACAAAGTAAAATAACGTAAATGCCCCAAACAATAACGAAATATTAAAGGTTCATCACCAAAAGTCATCCTCAGACACTTATTTAGACACAGACCTCAGACACTTTCAGTGCTGTGATTAGTTTGGTACTAATTGGAAGAAATCAATATATTATGTGACATTTTGCTTGACGGCTAATTTCAAAATCATCATTTGAACATTTACGTTGTTTAACACCTGATCCCATTATTATCATCATCTTATATTCCAATGTGGTTCCATTGGAATATGAGCGAACAAGCTCTTTCAAACAAAAAATAATCATGTAAATCGGTTCAGAAAACACGCAGTTACCCATGTACAAAAATCCAAAAGCAACATACTGGACAAACATATCACTTCTTTTCATTTTGAAGTCGTTTAAAAAAATGGAAACACATATGAGTGGTGGTACCACCTCGGACGAAACATTTTAATCTTCACTCTGATCGTCACAATCGGTCAAGAACTTTTCCGGGTTTCATACCCAAATTGTCACAACAGGGCCTATTACTGAGTCTGACGTCCATAGTCGGTCATAAGGCTGTATCTCTTAATATCTAATATCTCTTGATATTAGATAAAACTATTTGTTAAATTAGGGCTGAAGAATATCATAAAATAAAGTTCCTCACGAAACCAAATAAGAATAAATAAAAATAATTGATCAAGTAGGTACAAGTCGTACAGAAAACGTTTCAGAAAAATGTCGAAAATATCGGATTCTGGTAATGGGCCCACAGTTATTATAAACTTTTTTATAAGTAATCACATTCTACAAAAATTCAAATGTGTTCCTATAATGTTCCAAGCCATAAATACCTGTGACAGATATACGGACGGGCGAACAGTGGAGTCTTATTAATAGAGTCGCGTTAGCTCTCTTTGGGTACGAAACCTTAAAAACCCATCCATATTTAAATTCCGAACAAACCTACTTAAACAACAGTAATGTAATTTCTCTTCAAGTTTTATGCATTTTAGAATAGAAAAGCACTCTTGGGCGCTACTTTACAATTGGCACACTTGGTTCACAAGAAATAGTCCTCCCTTATTGCTTAAATCCTCCTTGCAGATAAATGTAATGTTCGTATAAATTGTCTTTACGGTAGTTTACATATTAATACAAAGAATTAAGTCTCCGATAACAGGCTACGGAATCCAGGTTCGAATCCAGCTTTTCATAATTACACGAGGCATCAAAGTATAACTCACTTGTGTTGAAAAAAAACGTGCGGATATTATATTATAAGGATATGTAACTGCAGTTGCCAAATGCTCATACTTTTTGACCATTTTCTTTAAAATCTTCTAACTCTTAACTTGGAAACTCTTCTAAAGAACATATATTAGAAAAATGCTCTGTAACTGTCCCGAACACCTGGTATAAAGTTGTAGAAATAGTATTACAACTGTGAAGTGAATTGGATTAAAGACAAATCGAGGTTATATATTTTCTTTCGATATCCGATTTTATTAAGTTCAATGAAATGATTGCTTTCGGAAAATATATAGTTTTAGCAAAAGAGCGAAAACTACATAATTGTTCAGTTATATTAACTGCATTTTGTTATCTAAGTGCTAAAACGACTTTTATTTTTATTTAACTTGATTTACAGGGAGTCATTGTAGTGTGTGTATTTTTATGTTATCTACGTTTTTATTGGATTAGAAAAATATCACCAATACACCGAGCACAGTATACTAAATTATAACTTCCTGTACCACAAATTAATATAGTAAATACAAGAAGTATTATGTTATCTATATGCAAGAGAAATATATATATATTTTTAAGTTATTGCTAGTAAACAGCGCACTTATAAAGAAAACTAAGAATTAATAGTGGCGCTCTAAACTTTAAGTAAAAGAAACCCTAAGTTATATAAAGTAAAAACTTTTCTACTCACCCAATGTACACGAGTTGCTTTGATATTTTATTTAAACGAAAATGTATTTATGTTTAACAGAAATGTGTTATAGAATTTTATTTTGTTGTATTTTCCTTTATTGATTTTATTTAGGAATAATTCAAAATGTGCATACATTTTAATTTCAATTTTAAGTTAATTCCGTATAAAGTTTTATTACATGTTTTGTGCATTATTCCGTATTATTTGAATTGTTTTTGATTAAAATAAGCGCTAAAATTGTGCGGTTAAATATGTAATTTTCATTGAAAAATAAATTTTTGTTTAAAACTTAACATAACGACTTCCACAAACTTCGGATTCACGTTCATATTGTGTTAACTTATTTAATACATGTTATTTTTATTTGTCTTTCAATAGCATGATTCACTAGCACTTCTCTACCGGACAAACTATTTCATACTAGAGTCATCTAATAAGGACGGTAGATTACAGACCTGATCCTTCCTATCCATTTTCAATCATTCGCGTGTAATAGTTTATTGTGTTCGATGTCCTTTTTATTGCCATTATGCCATTATGTATCAATTTGACGTGACGTAAATGGCATGCGGGCGTTAAATTATTGTTACTGCCTATTCCTTTCGTAGCATATGAAAGTAGGTAGATCGTTAGTTCACAAAACGCTTTACTATTTGCGATTGGCGTATAACAATAAAATTCATTTTATTGCTTCTATTTTTCATTTTCAGGTATTCCCATTTTAAGTAATAATAATTTACTTTTCGTTCTGTTAATTTAATGAGTAAATTGTTAAAATGTTTTTCTAAAATAATACGCTTTTTCTTTCTTATTTGAGAAAAAAAAAATTATAATTATTACACTTTTTTTAAAGCTTATTGGTTATTCTTTACCATGTGTTGGAATAAGTTATTTTTATTGTGTTTTATATTATACAATTTTTAATTATGCATAATATTACTTTATTTTTACAGTTGTGTATTTATTTAGAGTTAGAATTAATAATGGCTACTATAAAAAAAATGATATTTTTTTATGAATATTTTTAAAGGATGATTAAAAAAATATTCATTAATTAATTAAAAATACTTTGCATACTTTTTTTAAATAATTAAAAAAACTCATAAAAAATCAAGAGACGAATTCTCATTAAAAAAAGTTTACAAATCTTACATCGAAACGCGCAAAATTTAAAAGTTCTGAAACTCGTCGGAGTTGCTCTACTGATAATGTTTAAGACAAGTTTAAAAGTTTCCCCCGTACAATCGCCAGGTGCACCCGAATGCGACCGGATCCGACGACGTCTACCCGGCAACTGGTATGCTTGACCATCCAGTGTGGACGTCGAAAGCAGCTCTTCAGCAGTCACCGCGCATGCGCCAACAGACTCCGCCCCCATAACTTTTTAACAAAAGTGCGCCTTTACGTCGAAACTTACTTCGTTATTTATTCAATAAAGGGTTTAATAAGTTTACAATTAATTGCCAATTTGCGTTTCTGGTCGCCCGTTTCGTGAGAATTAATTTATGACCGCTGGGCCGTTGTCATTAATAGGTTTTGGGTTCGGTCCATTTTGGAACAGTCAACAATATATTTTAATAATGGCCTGCACATGCACTTATACGTTGTAAACTGTTACTTCAAAGTTGTTAAAATTGATTGCAATTTTAAAGTTGCAGGTTAAACGAGGAACATTTTTATGCTGAAGATATTTCAGTGTTACAGATAAAGAAGGGATACATAAAATACTAATAAATACGAAAAATAACGCAATTAGAATATTTTAAAAATATTCACAGCGTGTTCTCACCACAGCCCTTGCTTATGAGAAGTTATCATTGTAAATAGATAAGACTTTCAGGTTTTTCGTACACTAAGAGTTTGGTTTGGTACCTTACATACATATTGGAAATTTATTTTTAGTATTTTTTTATGGCGGCCATAATAAGAAAACTTCAAGTGTCTCCTAATAACGATTAAAACATAAGCTGAAAACTCGCTAAAAACAAGTTTTTTGTAAGCCAACAAGTTTTATTTATTTTTAGTGTTTGTTGTTGTAGCGACCATAGAAATTTATATATTATGAAATTTTCACAGAGACATACGGACAGTCGGACGGACGGACAGTCTTAATAATAGGGCCCCATTGGCATCCTGGCATCCTATCCTTTTAAGGTAACCACCCTAAAAGGATAAAATCGACCGGTGCAAATAATCCTCCACACTTGCACTCGTCTGTTGCCAGTTTTATCACTTTTCCCTAAATCACCGTAATCTTAAGGCAGCATTAAACGTGTACGCAGTATTAAATGTAACGCTACTCCCCGAAAATCGCGCAGACATTGTTTTTTTACGGACATACACATAAACAGGCTTTAGTGGGATCACGGCGAGTAAAAACCTCGTGAGGTCTGTCACGGGCTTTGTTCGGGTAAAACTTGGGTAACAACGATTATATAGCTTTGTGCTTATAGAATATTATAAAAATAATAGGTGCGTCGTGCCGAAAAAAATATGTTAGATTAATGTAATATGCTATGTTGTCAAAAAAAATGCCTAAAATACCGGTTATCGTATGGAGGCCCTCATTTTTTTCTTTTTCCATCTTTAATACTTGTGGTTATTATTTTTATAGTTATACATATTTTTTGAAATATCCAAGTGTCTACCAATTACGGTGTAATACAGTCGTGTGACAGATGAAGACGGACGGACAGCGAGGACTTGGTAATAGGATCCCGTTGATACTTATTGGGTACGGAACCCTAAAAAGGATTAAATCGACTGGTGCAAATAATCTACACTTTCACTCGTTTGTAGCCAGGTTTATCACGTTTCGCTAAAGCACCATAATCTTAAGGGAGTATTAAACGTATGCGCAGTATTAAATGTAACGCTACTCCCTGAAAATCGCGTAGACATTGTTTTTTTACGGACACACACATAAACAGGCTTTAGTGGGATCACGGCGAGTAAAAACCTCGCGAGGTCCGTCACGGGCTTTGTTCGGGTAAAATTTAGGTAAAAACAATTATTTAGACTTTCGTAAATAACATATAAATGAAAGTGTAACGTCATGTAAATGAATATAAGTGATAAAGACAACCAATTAGTGGTTATTTTTATGGCTTAGGACGTCAAGAGTCTCCGAAATCGGCGTGTTTGTATGAGGAGAGTTATGAAAGTGGAAGAAGCTAGGCAAGTATGCCATAACCGTGCCGTTTGGCACTCGATACTCTCTGCCTGCCTCGTTAGGGATTTGGCGTGAAGATGTGTGTGTGTGTGTGTACCCTGTACACGGTCTATTAGCAATTTGCGTTTCAGTCGGAAAGGTGTATCTGTATCACATTTATACGACAGGTGACATCAGTCCACCTAATCTTACAGGGATAACCACAAGCATGGTAAGTTATCATGCTTGTGGTTATCCCTGTGAAATGGCATGGTGAGGCATCGTGATGAGTAATAATTAATAATATGTTAACCTAAATAGTCGATATTTTAAAATTGCTGGTGTGCTGCAAAACTACGACACTGGGAGTCCCGGGACTGATTCTAAAAATTCAAGTCGTTTAAATTTCTGTCCTGAGTCTGAGTTTTCATGTACTCTTCTTTTTATGGCCACTTGTCGTCAAGTACAGTTAACTTTCCTGTGCTAACTTTCTTCAACGTAAAATAGTGAAAGTACACGCTATTAAGGTCCTATACAGACAATTTGGCAACAAAAGGTAAAGTTTCAATACCCGCCATGAACAACATACATACCATACGTACCAACAACATACATTACGGAAATAAGTACCTACCTACAACACGGATACAGTTTTTGTACGATCAAATAGGTACGCGGCAAACAAAATGTACGACAAAAATGTAAGACAAAACCGGCCGACTTTTCACGCGTCATGTGCTTTTAGTTGCATGTAATTCTATAGGCAAAGATAGAAATGTTACCACCGTTCTAAATTACGGTTGAATGTATGCCGGGCGTGTGGCGGGAACTTGTCTAATGAGGTATTCTATCCTTATCGCACACGTAACTAAAATATTTTGCTATCTCTTTTCCTCATTTTTAACGGACGAAACTGATGTCATACTGATTTTGTATATAATATAATAATACTAGCTGACCCGACTAACGGTGTTTTTCCATACAAGTTGTGAGTACTATCAAATTGGAGTACATCACTTTACTGTGTATCAACAATAGTTTTCGCACGCCGGAAACTGACTTTCGTAAGCAAATTTTCGCTACCATAGTTTACACTATTGTAACTATCGCAATGATATCTATTTTTTAATACTATATAGCCGATGTTGCTCGCTGATATAGCTTCCTATCGATGAAGTATCTTTGAAAATCAATTCAGTAGTTTTCGAATTTATTCAATAACAGGTAAAACAAACAAACAAATCTTTTCTCTTTATAATATTAAGAATGTGTACATAAACTGTTAAATAAATAAATAAATAAATAAATATTAGTGTAGATGAGGTCATATTTTCACAAAATAAAAAGCGATTAATGGAAAGTCTGTCATCTATGTTTGATTTAAATTAAATTTAATTGAAATTATAAATTACGATGATGTAGTATGAACAACCATGCCGATGGGATGGAAACCGCAAACAAGGCTATTACGCAACTTGATTAGCATTACATGATGACATAATTCTAATTAGCAATAGACCACAAAGCAGATTTTAAGCGCAATCCGTAATTACCTCACACGGAACATGCAATCAAATGAAAAACAAACATGCATAACGATTTTATATATAGGTATATGTTGACGGAAATGTATGAAACTTAGAAATTATACAAAATTCCTCGGAAACGTTTGCAATACGGAGCTGAGTTAGGAAATATGTAAAATAATCTCTGCGAGACCTTTAAAACATGCATTTCGTAGGAAATGTGTTCCTATACAATTCCATATTGCTATTATATAAGTTCACATTTTAGGAAATCTTTTATATTTAACCCTCATTTGCATTGTTAGGTCACTCATATAACTTTTATTTTAATAATTAATAAGATAATTATTAAAATAAAAATCGTCACTTGTATAAGAGATGTTGTGTATGAAGAAAATTCAAGTGATTGGGCAATCACATGTTTCCGTTGTAAAACAAATTACTAATAAACAACTGTTACGTGGCCGAAATAGGCGTAGCCATAGTACTACCTGTACTTAAGTACATAAAACTGTAATATATTCAATTTTAGAAATTACAGATCCTTCACTTTCATTAGCATTCCGTGTTAATATAACCTGTTCGTGTGAAAATATATTTTTTCAAAAGCTGGATTCAGAGGGTAAAATGATAAAAGGTAGAAGGGTCTTCAACGTTTCTTTTAAACACATTTTTAAATAGATTTCGGAAATATAGACACTGTATAGATTATTTTTTTTGTATTAATAAGATAATACTTATTACTTGAAGTACAGTAATTTACATCCAATCTAAGTATAGAACCACATTATTATTCATTACTTATATATCTTAAAAAATCTTTTGACTAGCTTCAATCATCTCAGCTGGGTTACCAGGTGGTAGAACTCGTGTAATTCGACCGGGTACCACCGTCAGCCTCATAATGCTTTAATGGTGGATATGGGCGGCAATGACCTCTTACCATCAGGTAGACTGCAAGCTCGTTTGCTACCTTTATAAGATAAAAAACCTCTGGATTAGAGAATGCTAGTTAGTCGTAGCACAGTGGTCATCGAACCCAGTGACGTAACGTTTATCGTAGCGCGTAGCGTTGCGTAGCAAACACCATCAAACTATTAAATAGTCTTTGCGCAATATTATTATTACTAGAGGTAGCCTTGTGCTCCAACTTTTGTATGTATATTTGAATAAACAAATTATGTGTATGGCAAGCTAGGCAAGTATGTCAGAATCGTGCCATTTGGCACTCGATACTCTCTGCCTACCCGGTGAGGGATTTGGCGTGAAGATGTGTGTGTGTGTATGTGTATAGCAATGTTATGTTTTCAGGTTTTATGGCAAATAATATATTTCATGATATAAATTCACCTTAAATATTCGTAATCTCGATTAGTATATCTCTTGAATAATACTGATAATTAATCCTTCAATCAATCAATCATCACGTCTCAAGTCTTAAATTTCTTTACATATTTCTAAATCTCACTGAATTTCTTAATTTTGCTTAGAAAATCATTCTACCATTTCTATATATTTAAAGCAATATTTAGAATTATAGGTCGACCCCCGACTAGCGCAACCCCGACTAGATTCTCGATTCTTATATCTCGATTCTCAATTCGTATATCTCTTGAATAATACTGATAAATCTTTCTTTCGATCGATTAAATCTTTCGATCACTCAATCAAGCAATCATCACGTCTTAAGTGAATTAAATTTCTTAACGTATTTCTAAATCTCGCTCAATTTGTAATGCTTAAAAAATCATACTAATATTTATGTATATTTAAATCAGTATTTATCATTATAGAGTCCATACTTACATTTTTAAAACCCTATCTTCTCAAAGAGTTTCTAGTTTAACATAAACATTAACCTACAGCGCCGGCGTCAACCGAAAACCGTTTACAGATTCGTATTATTAAAGTACTAATGAAGGATAGCCATTATTTTTAATTTTGTAAGAAGATTCGAAAATGTTAATTTTGATTTTAATAAAAATAGAATAATAGAATGTATAGGTCGACCCCGACTAGCGCAACCCACATAAACCACCGTGAAGCGATTCTTATTCTCGATTTTTATCTCTCGATTCTCGATTCGTCTCGATTCTTATATCTCTTGAATATTACTGATAATGAATTCTTCAATCACTCAATCAATCAATCATTACGTCTTAAGTGAATTAAATTTCTTAACGTATTTCTAAATCTCACTGAATTTCAAAACTTTGCTTAGAAAATCGTACGGTACAGAAATGGTTTCTGTATATTTAAAGCAGTATTTAGCATTTTATAGTCCATATACTTACATTTTTAAAACCCTGTCTTCTCAAAGAGTTTCTAGTTTAACATAAACATTAACCTGCAGCGCCGGCGTCAACCGTAAACTGTTTACAGATTCGTATTATTAAAGTACTAATGAAGGATAGCCATCATTTTGAATTTTAAAAGAAGATCCGAATATGCACACATTTTGTTACTAATAGAATTTCCATTAATAGAATGTGAATCACCGGCGTAATGTAATTAAGGTTGCAGCCGAGTTCGTTTATCCACTTCAAAAACACACGAGACTCAAACATCCTTCCCTTGTCCGTGACCATAAGCTTTGGTACGCCAAATAATAACACCGCTTGTGTGTCGCGCCAAATAATAACACCCTGCCTGTATATGGGGTACAGTAACGTGTATTTTGTGAAGGCATCTACTATGAGAAGGACAAACTTATATCCCTCAGACGCAGGTAGGGGACCCAGAGCGTCCACGTGCACTACCGCAACCCACAAAAACCTCCGTGAAGCAATTCATGTGTTTCGGTTTTGGCGAGGCTTGGTTGCCGCTTTTACTTGCATACGAAGCATCAGGAGATCATTATAACTTTCACATCCAAATAACTCAATGATTGTATTCCCACTTACATATGTATTTGAATTGGCCGAAAATTTCTTTTTTTATTGTGTAAAGGTAGCAAACGAGCATGCAGTCCACCTGATGGTAAGTGGTCACTGCAGCCCATGGACATTAGTAGTCATCCCCTAGTAAGATTTACCCAAGGTTGACTACAAATGCGTTACTACCCTTGAGGACTAAGATGTTCGCCTCGTTTGTAAGTATAGCCAGCAACCACGCCTCTCCATACCGAAACACAATAAATTGCTTCACGAAGGATTATGAGAATGGCGGTGGTACCGCCCCGGTTGAACTACATGAGTTCTACCACATCACTTTTTTTATTAATAGAAGTATTGGTAAATGGGTGTAGACCCATCCACACATACTACTGCGTTATGGCTAAGGTGTTAAAATACGTCATAAAACCCTGGCTGCAATAACCTATGACCAAACATAAAACAGCTATTTAATGGACAGCTGTGTTAACTGGACTATACTGATAGACTCCGCTTATATGGTCGACAAAGACCTGAAAATAAGATTTAAAAGCCTTGCTCCTAGATATCTTGCTTATTTTTTGTTTTTAAAAACCAGTTTTGCCAAGTACAACTTACGCAGTTTGTCCGGGACACCAACGCCACCATCATCCTCCGTACAGCAATTGTTGTGTTTCGGTTTTGGAGAGGCGTAGTTGCCGTTTATAATTGTGTTTAAATTTCGTTAATGTCGCAGACGAGGCGAATATCGTAGTCCTAGGGGAAGCAACGTGTCTGTGGTCAACCTCAAACACAATTACCTCAAACGTACATAAGTGATGTCCATACTTTGAGCGAATATACATTAACCACTTACCATTATCGGATGATCCATGCAACTGGACAACAAAGTCGTTTGCTACCTTTACACGATAAATAGAGTTCAATGTCTAAATCAAAGCTTAAAATTGAAATTATTTTCCTTTTTTTAATTTAAAAGTTACAACTGGTGAATGTTCTCGAAATTTTCTTACCGTCTTAATTACATTTTGAAATAAGGCATATTATACAATCATCCCAGGAAATACTGAAAAGCTGCTGTCCCTAATTTAAACGGTGCAAAAGCGATTCCCGTTTTGAGTATAATTTTGTTGTTACTTTAAAATGAGTTACGAGCTCTTTTTATGAGAATGCAGCGTACATACAGATTAGGGATTTAATGAGTCGTTATTTTGAATCGTCAGAATTTCACACTTTGTATTTTATCACACAAAGCTATATTTGCTTTCATTATGGACCAAAATGCAAAATATCCAATAAAGCTTAACTGAATTTTGTAACTGAGTTTGGAATGTTAGATAAATATTTTTTGGTTATATACACACCTATATCGTAACAAACTAGCATGCAATCCATCTTTTAGTAAGTGATTACAATTGCAGATACTCTAATTTAGATCTCCAGACATGTTGACTAAAACTCACCAAAACTACATAAATTGGATATACCTGTGTGGCGACTAATAAGAACGTCTCATGTGGATATTTCAAATACGAATGCAAAGCAAAGCTGTGATTCCTCAGAGAGCGAACATAAAATAATTACACAACTTTACCTCTTGATATTGCTGACAAATTTATTGAAATCAACAAAATTAAACCGTCAAAGAGCACATTTTACAAGGACTTTTTTCATGAAACGATATTTCAACCGATCGCACATGTAGCGTGCGCTGACACAGATAAAACATTCTTTGCGTCGCTTGCATGAACTCGCTCGATATGCATTCACAAAGAATATTTTGCACTTTCAAAACGACGTGAAGTTTTTAATTTCTTTTTCTAATAACACCACGAGAC
>DWNR01003448.1:0-11785 GCA_018250455.1 Polygonus leo | reverse complement strand
GCCAACTTTTTTTAAAATATATTCCATGTACAGACTTTCGACCCTCTTTAGCTTTATTATATGTATAGATAGATAGAAGATAGATGTATAGATACCTAAAACGTAACAAAAGTCTGCAGCAGCAAATGCTTGCTGCATTATACACGATGCACATAGTCTACTCATTTTGTCTTACATTTTGCGCCACGGAAAATTGTGTGTATGTAAAGCAGGCTTAAACAAAGATGTTCAATTCTCTATTTGAACACAAAAGCTAATCCCTCATCTTATCATTGGCACTTAGATTAAGGCCCCGCTCTCTCGCCAGGGAAACACCAGCTCAGTTTACGGAGGATTATTCGCTTCTATTTTCCGTGTAATTGGCCGCTCGATAGTTTAATTATAGATTAATTCTTAAATGGTATTTCAATTTATGTCTGTTGGACGGTTATTTTTTTTCCTTACGGGTACTTTTTTATATCTAAACCCAGTGTTTAGGCAGACGAACTACCTTATGGTAAGAAAAATATAGCAAAAAAAATTTTTTCCTCCATTAGAGGAGTACACTTTTCGCATTTTTTTATTATACCCAATGTTATAGCGCACCGGAAATACCTCGGGAGGAAGCTCATTCGCACAAACGTACGAGGTAAGAACGTGCAAACCGAACTGTAGATGACCACCACGAGTCCACCTCATTCTTAAGCGAGTGGTCCGATGGCGGAAAGTTGATGTAGGTATTTGATCAAACAGTTCACTAGAGCACTCACCATTTTGAAGACTATAGAAAACACACATATATATCCTTTCGGAGGCTTAAACTCTGAAGTCAATCAGTGATCCTTAAGTCGTTGACAACACGTACAGTGCGTTTCTGTATAAACTCAAATGGGGCAAGTTGATAATGCGGCGCTCCTGCTCAACGCTGGGAGCAGTACTCCACGTGTGGCCTCACCTTATTAAAATCGGTCCATAAACAACGAAGGTATGCGGGAATAATGCACATTACCCGCTGCTAGTTGAGGGATTCCTTGGTATATCAAACCAATTATGATGAAACCAATTATGAGACCACATATGTAATAAGACCTACCGGTCATAAAAAATAATCATCAAAATCCGTTCAGAATGGGCGTAGTAATCGTGTAGCAAACATACAAAAAAAAACGTACAGACGAATTGTATGAATAACCTCCTTTTTTTATTATATAACATATTTTATTTGTAACATCTAATAAGAACGGGTTCTTATTAAACCCAATCTTTAAATAATAACGTAATGGATTTTTTCAAACAAATTTCCTATTTAAAAGATCAATATTTCTATTTTATTTAATAAAAAACGTGAAATATTGTTATCTCTTCAAGCGATGTTCCGCCCTCAGGGGATTTTAATTATTAACGGAGTTTATCCTTTCAAAAAACATACTATTTTTTATTATGACCCACAATATTTTTTTCGTTGTAAATATTTATTATATTTAGCAATATTCTTCGATGCGATACATATTTTAGATAGATAGCGCCCACGGTGTCTGTGTCACTCAGAATTGTAACAAACGACGGATATATTATATTTGCAAAAGAAACATTGAAAAACACATTAGATCTAATAAAACATATTTACAAATTCAAGTGTATTATAATTTATTCATATTATTATAAAAAGATTTTAAGGTGGAAGGTAGACCGCCACGATGCAGTAGATTGAACATAATTTAATTTACTCGAAGGTAGCGACAGACCCGGGACGATGACGAATGCAAATATGATTTTATTTTTTGCATTACAGCTTCTTATACAAAAAGCTCTCTTCGTTTCCGAACTATCACAAAATGAGGTATATTTTAGAGTAATCTTCTCATGAGAAGTATTTTACTATCGACATAGAAGTGAAGTGGAGTGAAAAACGTGGTGTTTTTCATAAAATAGGGTCATAAAATAAATAATAGTGAAATATAAATTGTTTTATAAAAGCTAGTAGGTAATAGCTTTTACCCGCGGCTTCACCCGCGGACATTCGGAGCGAAGGCCAGACTTGACTTGAAGACTGCTAAGGGAAATCATATTTTATGTCAAAATCTCTCGTAGGTACAAATATTTATTCATATTGTATAGGAAATGCAATGTCATTTCAAACTATCGTATTTCATTTCCTAAGGTTCATCCTATTTGTGCACCAAAGTTCATTACAATTGTTTCATTAGATTTGGCGTGAAACCGTTACACACAAACTTACAATCACACTGTTATATAGATATAGATATAGTTATAGATGTATGTCTAAGATTGTACGGAAGGGATGGCACATTAAGAAATGACAAGAAAATAATAAAATAATTATTTTTTTATGAAACATGCATTATTATGATACATATTGAAGTTGATTCTCTATGGTCACAAAGCAACCTTTGAGATGGTCAAAGGTCATATCATAATCGCAGTCTCCTAGTAGTATTGTACTAGTATCTTTTATATTAAAACACGTAAAAATAATATTTATTTGATCATTTACGAGTAGATAAGTCATATCTAATTCTAAGTCGAATAATTAGTTATCAACGGCTGGTTCCGTGAACCCGCGACGCCCAGGGTTATACCACCCACTGATAACACTACAAACATACCACAATACTCCACATTAACTACTCCAAATTAAACGCTAATTGGTTTAGTGTATTGGTCGGCAATCATCGAGTTGTAATGGCAAATTAAAGCAATAGCAGTCCGAGATGACAAACTAACGCCGTTGCGTTTTGATTTGAGTAAGAGTTTGAAAATCTCATATGACATAATACTATGAAAATAATTAAATCAAACAAGTTCGGCAGTGAGTACATCAGTAAATTGATAATTTTTTAATAGCATAAACTGCAGAACTAAATTTACGTAAGTTAGGTATATTGAAGTATAGAATTGAAGTTAGGTAAATTGCAAAGAAAGTTGTCTCATTTACGAATTCAAGGCGCTCATTATTGAGAGAAACATTCTTATTATTTCAGGAAACATTCATATAAGGAAGTGACATCAGCAAACAACACAACCTCAGTTAATTAGCGCATTACATATATGCCTTTATATAAAATCGTTTATATAAACTAAAAATAACCTGGAATAGAGCTTTGAGGAACACGTTCTTTTACGGCATATCCTGGAAATTTAAATCTAGTCTCTTGTACGCGTCGTACTCTGTTTTCCAAGTACGAGGAAAGCAAATTAAAGGTATTCCCCGAATACCGTCATATTCTACTTCAAAATAATGTTTTATGTTCTATACAGTCAAAACTTTGGACAATTCACAGAATACCACTATGACATCATGAGCATCACCCAAGCTTCGAAAATATGTCATCTAGCTGACCCGCGCAAGGTTCTTTGCGTCACATAAGAGAGTGGGTCAAATTATCCCCGTTTTTGCAACATTTTTCGTTGATACTCCGCTCATATTGGTCTTAGAGTGATGATATATAGCCTATAGCCTTCCTCGACAAATGGGCTATCGAACACTGAAAGATTTTTTCAAATCGGACCAGTAGTTCCTGAGATGAGCGCGTTCAACAAACAAACAAAGTCTTCAGCTTTATAATATTGGTATAGATTAAGTTAACACCAGCGTCGACCGTAGAGCGACCCTGTAAAATCGTACTGCTTATCACGGAGTAAGGTATTAAACTGAAAGTGTGCTAACAATTGCTTAAGTAACAATTTCTCATATACTTTGCTTAAGACTGGTAAGATTGAAAATGGCCTATATTTATTAGGATCTGATTGTAAAATAGTTCATTCAAACCTCCAAAATTATTCATTCATATTAAAAAATAATATTAGTATTTTGTTGCAATTAAATAAATAACTTTAAGATTAATAGTTAAACAAAAGTTTTAAAGGATAAATTTTGAAATTGTACAACACACAGGGAATATTAATAGACGTAAAATTTAATTTGCACAGATAAAATAAACTTTAACAATATTCTTGACAATTATATAACGTTATATCTGTATGTCGGGGGAGGGCTTTTTACGCATATACCACGACGTAAAATACGCGTAAAAACCTCAAGAATTAATGTAGCATTGTGAGGCGCATATGCTACGCATCCTTAGATTGTTTTGAGACTAGGTTTAATTCATGTTTCGTACAGACGGTAGTAAGGTTATAACAATCGGATTTATGTATTTTCAATATATTATTCACGATCTAGGGTTAATCTTCACAATCTGTTATCGTCTAACTACTGAGCTACTGGTCTCCTCGCAGAATATTATTAAGATTATTTTTATTTAGAAATCGACTTTAAATATTTAGATTTTTAAATGGCGTAAAGCTTGCAATCGTACAGGATATAAAAAGCAAGTTACCTATATTTATTAATTTCTGCTTTCAACAATGTTTTAAGTGCGTGTCGAAAGAATAAGTGTTTCAATATATTATTTAGTTCACAATTCACAAATAACTTTTTGTTTGTCGTATTTGTTATTGAAGCTGTAAAGTTCTTATTAATTTTAACGTGTTCTGTGTATTTTTGAGATTAATGGTTATAGAATGAAAGTCTCTTTTTACGAATTGATTTATTGTCACGGATACACGTATATCTATTACCGAGGGAGGGAGGTGACTGCATTCCCGACCGCGTTGCAAGTTGCGAGTGCTGCGTGTGCACATTGCAGTTAATTACGTCACGCTGTAATCCCTACAGAAGCGGTCATAGTAATACATAAACACCGACTGCAGAGATTTTAAGAGTCTAGTTTCAAGACACACATACAACCTTATGACCATAGAGCGTAATTTCTTACTTATTAATTTCGTAATTTCGCGTTAGTTCTCAGGCATTTCTCACGCCTGTGACAGGCAGACAAACAGTCTTAGTAATATAATTCCATAAGCACACTTCGCGTACGGAGTCCTAGTACCCCTTAAAATCAGGGTGTCAGGGTGAACCGCGGACTTGTTTAAATAACTGGAATCTTAACAATTAAGCTGCCCTCGTTTGGATTTATCTGCCTCATAATCCATAGTACAGTCTGGTTAGAATGTAGAAAATGTGCCAGGTGGTAGAACTCGTTTAGTTCGACCGGGGAGGTACCACCGCCACCCTCACAATCCTTCGTGAAGCAATTCTTGTATTTGCCGGCTATACTTATACACGAGGCGAACATCTTAGTCCTCAGGGGTAGCAACGCATCTGTGATCATACTTAGGTACGGTTTAATTGTGCTTGGGGATGATTACTGATGTTTATGGGCGACAGTGACAACTTACCATCAGGTGGGCTGCATGATCGTTTGCTACTTTTATAAGATATAAAAATATCATTTTAGCGCTCAACGCTTTTCGCTAAGAGTTATGTTAGTGACAATATAATTGTACTGGTCGACCGTGTGAACCTGCGTTAATTAAAGTCCTTAAAATGTAAACGCAATGTCCACACTATATATTAGGTATGCAAAATATTTGGCCTATAAAAGCCTTCATTTCGCGGTCGCTATATCTTACGTCTTAAATTTTAACTCTTAAATGTAGTGGAAATTGATACTCAATTAACTCAATTGAAAACAGTAACGTTAATTAATTTATAAAATATCGGCCAAATGTAGGTAGGATTCGGAGGGTACCGTACCTACAGACAACACTTGGCATTGCAAGCTGATATGGTATATCTATACAAATAAATAAAATTGGAGTGTCTGTTTGTAATATAAAAATAACTGTCGTTTACTTAATTCTTAAGTAATTATACATGGTACATATACCAAAATAACATTTTTTTATAATTTGTGTCTGTCTGTTTGTTCCGGCTAATCTCTGGAACGACAGCGCCGATTTTGACGGGACTTTCACTGGCAGATAGCTCATGAAATAAGGAGTAACTTAGGCTACTTTTATTGCAGAATTATAATATTATATGAACGCGGACCGAATTCCACGCGGGAGGAGCCGCGGGCACAGCTAGTTAATAACTACATGTCGTTGACTACCATGTTTATTTTTGTAAAACACATTCTGTATAAAATCAATTGTGTAACAATAGCGGCTTAAGAGATATAACCCTGCGACTGACGCTTGGATTTACCGTGGAGTTTTAGTAATATTGGCATGCTTGACACCCCTTTCGTACGAAACTCTAAAATATCATCTGTCAGTATTCGCAGGTTAACAATAAAGAACCCTTCTTTATAACATTCATAAAGTAACTAAGGGAAACGCTTTCACCCGATTAATATGAGTCATGTTACATAAGATATAGTGCAGTCAAAATAGTCATTTAACATACGAATAAATCGCATGGAGCTGGAAATTGCTACAGATATTAAAAACGCCATCATAAATAAAATGTCAATGTCAATTTCCTTCGATCCTAGTTGTGCAAAAAAAATACTGGAGGTCGAAAATTCAGGTTCTCATTATCTTCACTTTCTTCTCCTCCTTGCAGAATTAGCAGCATAATATCTTCAGTTGTTGTCTAATACGGGTCAAAACAAAAATAAAATTAAAGATAATAGGCAGGTATGCGACCCTTCCCACTTGGGCAAGGTTACGGACGTAGGGAATAATTATTAACATATATTTTAAAACTTTAAAATACTCATTCCATTTGTACAAGATTTGGTGTGTGAGTATCACACCAAATCTTGTTTGTCATTTTTACTTTTATCGAATGTCTGATGTGATATAGGGACAGACCGAATATAAATAGATGTACATGGATAATATGAATTTTTCAATTTTTGAAACCGCGATATCTCATTGATAGTGATTTGTAGGAAGAAAAAGTTAAACTAATTTTTGTAGAAAATTATATGATCTACAACTTTTGTTTGACCTATTTTTACGATAAAACTCACCGTTTTCCAAAAAAATGGAAGAGACCTGAAATTACGACTTTGGATCTTCGATCACCTTCGATCACCTTCGACCATGTTTTGCACAACTAGGATCGAACAGAATTTTTGACATTACATTTATGATGACACATTTAACGTGTATACCAATTTACAGCACTTTTTTCTCAACTTATGGCCTTTATTATTCTGACTTAGGATTAATAAAATAACCAATTAGCTGAAAGGACAAACCATATATCATAATGATAATTAAACTATAATACCTATATGCATAACATAATGTGGAGGAAGGTCGAATAGCTTAGCTGAAACTCGCAACTCTTGAACGTTGATTAATATGCATGCAATAATAACAGTGTATTTCATATAATCACTATATACAGGGTAAAGTACACATTGTAATAGATAGTTAAATATACAATCATATCTTACCAGGTAGTAAAACTCCTTTAGTTCCTCCGTGAAGCAATTATTGTGTTTCGGTTTGGAGAGGCGTGATTGCCGGTTACACTTATGCACGAGGCGAACATCTTAGTCCTCAGGGGTAGTTGCATTTATGATCAAACTTAGGTGAGATTTAATAGTACTTGGGGAAGATTACTGATGTCAATGGGCGGCAGTGACCACTTACTTACTTACTACAGTTTTATGTAAGTCTCCAAATAATAGCGAGCATTTTGTCCCCTGCTGTCGGAACCCGATATTTCTTTGTATTCTTATTTGTATTATACGACCTCATCACGGCGGACCCCCTCCCGCGTTCCGCCATAGGGGGTCAAGCTTATATGGGGATAGCTATAGCATATCACTGAGATTAGGTGTGTACAATAGTGCACATTGCAGGTATCCTTGACAAATAAATTAATGCAATAGGGGTTATGCAACTAAAAGCAAGTACACTAAATTGAAGTTAAATAATAGTATTTTAAAATTCTTCCCAATTTTTGTATACCTACACAAAGTCTGGATTATGTTTACGCTGCTATTATAAATAACATGACGATTAATCATACTTTATTCTTAAGAACTTTCAGCATAAAAAGTTGTTTCCTGGTGTGTTGTAATCTCTTTTGCTTCTGCAATTTGAGTATGAAAATAGAATGTTCGAATATTTCTTGCGCGAATTTATTTCCATTTCATTTTGTAACAGCTAATTTTACATAAGTAGACATAAAAATTTGAAAACATTAAGAAAGACTTCAAACAGGGTGTGGAAAAAGACAACGAAAATAAACTTGAAGTTATGAAACTTGGGAAATTAAAATAACTTTGGTTTTATTGCAATCAATTATTCAAATAAAAGTAGTCCGGTTTCCTCGAGGCAAAACATATTCAATAAAAAAAAGAATCGTCAACAAAAAGCGTAACAAGACCAAATGATCACGTAATCGGTTTAATATATTTACATACTAGCTGACCCCGTAAACGTTGTTCTGCCATAAAAAAATATATAAAAATTTGGCTTATGTTTTATTCTGATGTATAAGCTATATCATTGTAAAGTTTCATTAAAATCCATTCAGTAGTTTTTACGTGAAAGAGTAACAAACATCCATACTTACAAACTTTCGCGTTTCTAATATTAAGTAGGACAAAAATCGGACTGTCGACTGTGTACTGGAGAACCTCCCTTTTCAAATCCGGAACAAGTAAAAATTACTTAGCTTACTCGGGTTTAACTGCCACAATAATTATATTAATATTATATTAATGTGAAAAACTAATGTGAGTATTGTGCGCCAAACATATAAGAATCTTTTACATGCTTAAAACACTCTTACATCTTTTTCGTTTTTCTACGTAATTATAGTATTACCACTATTGAGTTGACTAAGTTTCAATAATAAAATGTAAAAATAACGATTTTAGTTATCAAAAAAAATATGAATGTACGCTTACAATAAACCATTACAGGTTTTTGTAATTTAATATTATTATCCCACAGGAAAGCCACCCTAAAACATCACAATTATATTTACACGAGTCCGTTGTAACATCAGTATCATATTTTTTGATTTTAATTGGATTGTGGTTACGTACGTCCAATTTGAAGAGAACGAAAGTAAAAAAAACAACGGGTTCTACTCGGGGAGTGCCGGCAGAAGTGAAAACTTGAAAATTAATGTTATGCATTTTTGATATTTTGTAATGGTTCAGAATTAATTTTGCACGAATTGCTTTAATTATTTATCAGTATAATTTACTATCATTTAAGTGGTAAAATACAATATTCATTTATTGCGCTATCGTACACAAACATGACAATCGTTGTGTTAAGATTGCGATCATTTGATATCGTCCATCTTAGGAATTGTCGATTTAACATTTTACCCATTACAAAAAGTGCTCAACGCCGCCAAAGAAGTTTTCACTTCAATAAAATAATTGAGTTTAAAAAGGAATATTTCGGAATTTGCCAAAAACCGTTATATTCGTATGTATTGGAAACTTACTTATATGGTGAGGTTCATCTGAATGGCATTTGCTGCACTTTTAGGAAAATGTAATATTTGGTTTGGACAAAGTTAATAATATTAAAAAAGTAGCTCTATTTACCTAAAGATGATTCTTACTGATATTAAAATTCTAATAAGTCAATATTCACTATGGACGAACTACTCCTTTATACATATATGTATGTGTTTTTACTTTGACCCTTGAACGTATACCTCACAAGTATAAAAATACCGTACTTTTATAAGGTAATTATTGCCGACTATGACCCGGCAAACGTTGTTCTGCCATATAAAATATTACTGAATTTCCCGTAGGAATAAGCGATTTTCCCGCAGTAAAGAGTGTTCTAACTGTTGACCATGCTTAGTATCTATACACCACAAAAATTTTCATTCGAATCCATCCAGTAGTTTCGGAGATTAGCCTGAACAATCAGACAAACAGACAGACAAAAAAATAAAAAAACCATTGAAAAGTTTTCTAATACTATTTTAACATCGACTCCAATTAGTTTTTCATAAATATATTCAATGTACAGAGTACAGACACAGGAATTTTACTGTTTTATTCTATGTATAGATTGACCACGGCTGCGTGTTGAGTGCGGATAATGAGGGTGACGGTAGTATCTCCTAGATCGAACTACACTCGTTCTACTATATAGAATGTCTCAACGTATACGTCTATAATCGGCATATATACCAGTGTTAAAGTAGTCTAAATGTAAATTATGTTATGTGAAAGAATTGTATGTAATGTTGGTGTTTTACTAATAAATAAGTAAACGTAATACGTTACGTTCATCTTGTGCCCGTTTAACGGTTGCATGCTTCGTGCATTGCAGTTATGCAGCGCGTGCACATGCGGGTGCGTGTGGAGCGCGGTGGGGCTGCGGCCGGCGAGCGCGGCGCGGCCGCTGCTTTTCGGCGCGCTGTCCTCGCTGCTGCTGCACGCGCTTATGCTGCTGCTGCGCGTCTCGCGGCTGCACAGGTTGATGCCGCTGCACTGGAACCGACTAGTGAGATTATTTTTTTATTTATTAGAAAAGCGTTTGATAGATTATCATAACTTAAGGTCTAGGCAGTTGAGTCTTAATATAATATACATGATGGTGAATTAATACTTAAGTTTTGTCAAGGTAATTTTGTTGTTAGTTCAAGAGATTCAGGTATAGAATATAAGTTCTTTATTAAAATGAATAGGATAAATATAACTAGTTACACTATAAGTGTGAAAGTATTCTTATTAGGAACTATTTTACAATGCTCTATTTATGTCTATAAAAGCGTATAAAACAAGATATTGTTTAAAACTGTTTTCTTTGGATTTCTGTTCCCCGTCTGCACACCCATTCGTATAGTATTTGTCATCCATGACACAGAGAAGCTTACTGTGGAGCTATGGGTGCAGTAAACGTCTTTATTAAGTAGGTATAATATTATAGAAAAAGTTTTCTCCGGGAGCATGTAATTATTGACTGTATAAATAATCTGTATAAAGAATCTTCTGAAGTGGTAGTAATTTTCTTGACATTCAAAAAGATTTTTGAAGGAACCAACTTTGAATAAATGATTTTTGGTTTTAAATGTTTTTTGTGGGCAAGGTATAATCTGGTGTATTGGAATGTGTAACGTGTGTGCCGCAGGATGGATGCGCGGCAGCGTGGAGCGCGGGCTGGCTGTGCGCGGGCGGCGCGCGGCTGCTGGCCGCGCTGCTGCCGCTGCCGCCGCGCGCGCCCGTACTGCCCGCGCGGCTGCTCTTCGCAGCTACGGTACTTTATACGTTGTTACCTATGACACTATACTCTATTCGCTACCTTTAGTAGTATCTCATACAGATATTGTTGATGCTTAATAACGGCCTACAGGAGTAAGACAGATGATTGGTTTAATGTTAATTTACTGTATTGAAACAACGGCTAACGTTAATGAGTATTGTGATTCCTTATAAATAATGCATAATATTGTGTAATTAGGAATTGAAACACTGAAGGCACTAAGTTGCCTGGTCACTATGCTTCCTTAATTTTTATTTCTGTAAACGGCAAAATGGTGAAATCAACGTCGGAATGGAATTGGGATAAAGGAAGTTGTCTTTTATTACATCTTTCTTCCAAGAGTTAAATTGGTGCTCAAGGTATTTGGAAAGAGGTTCGCTATGAGTTCCTTTAGAAGCAGGTGGTCCTCTGGGGCAAGCGCGCCGTGGGGCGCGTTTCCCCAAAAGCATTCACCGAGCGCTTGTATGCGCGAGTACTTAAATATCGACGTCTACTTGCGCTCAGAAGCGTCCTCACATTCATAGCTTTTAATCAATATATACAAATAGCTTAAGCTTGGATTATGACGGGGGCGATTTTCTTTTCAAATTACCAGACTCGTGTATTTAAAAAAAAATGTGATCGGTTGCAGGGCCTAGGATTATGTGGGGCGTGCGTGTCGTGCGGGCTGGTGGCGCTGGCGCTGCGCGGCGGCTGCGCGCGGCGCGGCGCGGGCCCGCGGCGG
>DWNR01003447.1:0-11786 GCA_018250455.1 Polygonus leo | reverse complement strand
ACTTGAGGATGATTACTGATGTCCATGGGCGGCAATGGCCACTTACCATCAGGTGGACTGCATGCTCGTTTGCTACCTATACACAATAAAAAAAGAGTTTAAAAATTGTTTATTTATTTAACAATGTCATAAGGAATAATAATAAGATTAAGAGTTTTATGGTTGAAATGATAATAATATTGGTCAATATTCCGGACCTATCACGTTTTGTAGATGGACTTGGAATATATCTCAATTTTTACAAAATAGTGCGTATTAATATTAATTGTTATTTCTATCTATATCAATTAATTTAATCAAACCTTGATTGATTGCTGAGGCGACTAAATCGATTTTAACCGAAATCATACTATTTAACGCTAAGACAAAAGCCAGGTGATAGAACTAGTGTAGACCGGGGAGGCACCACAACCACCCTTATAATCCTCTGTTAAGCTATTCTTGCTTTTCTATTTGGAGAGGCGGCTTGCTGGCTATACTTGTGAAAAAGGCGAACATCTCAGTCCAAACTTTATATAATTTGCTTTGCATTATCCAGTTTATTCAGTACCTATATCAGAATCGCTATCAATTATCACAACAATACCTATATTGTTATTTGAACATTCAATTGGGTAACTTATTACATATGCTGTTTTTGTTGCAATCTGTTTCTTAATTAATCACTGAGACATTGACCCATCGTTTATCTGTCACCCGCGTCACGACCGCGCCCACTTGCGTCTCGTACACTCTCGATAAGATGAGTTAGCAACAGACAATGCGGATTACTAAATAAAATACATTTTTATGGATGATTAAATACTTCACACAGTAATGATGTTGCATTATCACTTTTAAAGATTACAAATTCTCCCTTTACGAATCAGGTGTGATCGAATTTAGTTAGAAACCTTGTTCTTTATGCAATTGGTTTAAAGTTTAAAGAATATGATCCGTTTACTTGTTACTAACTTAACTTACCAACTTCTTAATATCGAAATGATGTAGTGTCCGTCAGTGGAGGAAATCAGCCATAACTTGATGGACTTTATGCACAAGTTTTAAACGGGCTACCTATCAATCGGATCAGAAATTTTCCCGGCTCTCTACACATATTTAATGTTACCGTTTAACAAATAACTAAATGGCCAGAGCAAAGAACAAACACCTCTGCAGAATTGGCGGGCGATTAGTGGTCACTGGCCAAGACTGTCGAGGATAATTTCTGTCGATCGTTATTTCAAAACCCGAACTTTTTATATCCTACTCGAACCTTTACGACATGAACCCTCACCAATTGCTTTAAGAAAACTATGTTCCCTAGATATAAACTAACACTAACTTCTAACACGCCAATTTTTGTTTCCCTAGTCCTCCTAAAAATTAGTGTTTCTAAGAGCTATTCGATTAGATTGCGACACTGGTGTGCAATCAATTTAAAAGTTTCTACATAGGACTTTATCTAGTCATTAGATACAGCCCTGTTGGCGCCCCTTGGGTACGGTACCCAAAAAATATGCTAAAAAGCTCCCCCTAATTTCCAGCAGTGTTGCAAATGCCCATAGATAAGTGACGCTGACCATTGTCGATCAAGTGGTCATCACTAGGTTTAGTACTTAAAAATGTTTCGGTCTACTACTCTAATACTGGTCTAAGTAATACGTTGAAAAATAATTAAATAATACGATGCATTGGCGATTCCCCTGGTGTTGCAAATTTCCATGGACGACGATGAACACTTACCATCAAGTGGCCCGTCTGCCTTATTGCTAGGTTAAAATGTAAAAAAAATAAGCAAATATCTCCTTATAAAATGATTGTGTTAACGAATGATGGTAATAATAAAATAAATAATAATAAACACCATTAGTCCAAAATCAAGTTTTGTTTGAGAATTTATAACGATAATATAATTAATCTTAGCAGACGAATTAGTCGACTCTGAAATCTATTGTTTTACAATAATACTTTATAACAAATTCAACAATTCACAACAGGTACTTACCATTCAAAAATACTTTGTATTAAAGTCTCAAATAAATTAAAGTACACAATATAATACTGTTAAAAATCGTGCCTATACGTAATAAAATTACCTATAGCATTGTCTTGTCATGGAAAATACCTAACAAATTATCTGAGAAATAACAACTAATTTAAACACTTCCGCATAAATCTATAAGTCTTAGAATGCACCATTTTTTACTTATACACTTTCAATCGTAGATTGTAACCTTAATGTTTAGGCATTCGCACGTGTCAATGTGAAGTTTTAAATCAAAACGTCAGTACAGTGTCAAAGTCAAACGCATATTATGAACAGAAAAATTTAGTTATTCTTTTAACAAGTTCTAATTGTTGTACTTGTTTATCGTTATCAATACTGTGTAAAAACAGCTGAAATTTTCCGTTAACGGAATCAAATCCCGTCGCGAGGTAAGTTCTTGAGTACTTGGCATACGGTTAGAGGTTATCGTGAATTAATTTGAACTTTATAAGTTCGTCAGCAAATTACTTATGCGTTTCATGTTTTCGTTTTCGTCATCGAAAAACTAATAGCAGACCGTGGATTCACGTGGTCATACAATATAAGCACCCGTTTAAGTTGAGAATTTATTCCAATTTAAGGTAAGGTGAATCAAAAACTTTTAGACCAGATTTGATAAATCATTTATTTTATATACTTTCCAATTAGTATCGTATCGTTATATATTTATATAAACGTATTTCTATTCATACAAATAATTAGTTGTCATTTTAACTAAATTTTTAATCCATAGTCAACAGTACTTTCCTAAAAAAAGTAACATTTCAATCATAATATTCTTTTATATATACATGTTATTGCCTTATATTTAATGTTTATTATTGTAATAAAACTCTGTGTACATTTACTAAGTCTGATATTTGGTGGAAACCCACCTTACACTGGTATTCTTGATTCAATCCCCCAGCATGCACCTTTTTTTACCAAAATTGAGTATTAAAATTATTTTTCACTTGGTTATTAAGGAAGAAAAACATTGAAGCAAAAAAATTATTATTTATAATATTTATTATTAAATAATTGACCAGTGCGGTGAACTTTGCCTGTATCCTATATTCTTGGTGGCCTGTATTACTCTCATAGTTTGAGGATACCTGTACCCATCATTGCCATTTGACTAATTAAAGACGACCCAAATAAATATGAACGGATGCTCATCGGCCAAATAATAATACTACTGATTATTAGTATAGATTATTCTGCGTAAACTACACTTTGCTAATTGCACATAACAACTATCTTTTATGGTTAAAAAAACATTTTTTTTCTTTATTATAAACCTCTCCGTCTATAATAAAACATCAATATAATTTTAACATATACAAACAACATATTTAATAATATAATGTTGTCATACTCATTTTTATCAAAAATTTTGCTCAATCACCATTACCAATAACGTTACAAGCAATACATTCTGGTAATATGTGGTATTTCAGAGCAGTTAATCTTTAAAAATTGCTACCATACCTACTGTAATTAAATATCAGATATGGTTGATTTTTGGACGGTGATGATAATATTAAACATATTACTCAATCCACCATAAAGGGAGATGGAAAATAATCATTGTGCCTATGGACCTTTTTTAAGAGATCCATTTAATTCATCACGGATTGCTGACATAAAATTGTTGTATTTTTTTTAATTATGCCCATAAAATGTCATAATTATGTCAGACCCTTTTATAGGTAGCTAAATAATAAGCACGCCCGCATAAACTTTGTAAGTATTTCTAAGTGACTGAAAGACTTCAAATATTTTTAATAATTTCTAGGCCCAATGGAGTCATTTTTGTCTATGAAAATATTAATCATAGGGTTATATGGAGTATAACACACAACACCCAAAAAGATAAAGTCTGCCCATTATATCTTATTAGTTAAATAATCTAGTCTTACTTTTGTGTACCACAGAATTCATCACATAAAATCTGTCTTGTTTATGTAGGGTCTGACACATACCTTTATAGAAATCTGAAGTAAGTGTTTATTTAAAGATGCTAATTACTGAAATACTAGTCTCATTTGGAAAATAGTTTTGCTTTTTACCACCTGTTTAAATATATTATTTTTCACCTATTTCAGCCACTATTTCATATTATCGAGACATGAATTTATCAGGTTAAAATTTACTGTAATTTCAAGAGTAAAACCGCATGCAATACCTAGTCAATTCACAACCTTGCAATACATACATAATGTTGCAATATTATGTTGATTGAATAGACAACATAGTTGTTTTACGGTCAAAAGAATATATCGTTTTTCCACTAACCACATTCCAAGATGTTTCAAATTATCCTCAATGATATATAAGTGAATGTTTAGATGCGACACCTGCAGTGTTTTATAAACTAAGGAACCGCTTATTCTGTTCACGTTGTGTTTGTAAAGATACAACCATGAATGTTGACTAAATAATTTTTCGTTGTTCTCAAATTGTTAATGTGATTTTTGGTCAGTAGGATTCTTAACATTAACTAACTCAAGAATCTGTCTGAAATGAGTTGTTAATTTTTTTTTGGTGTCATTTACAGTATTTTGTTAAATTTCTGTGAAATTGTGCTATTGTACACTTGTGGCAAAGGTTAATCAGTTATTTGCTTTGATTTGCGTTGATCAGTTATCTTTGATGTCTTTCACTAAAACATCCCTTATATTTTGAAGTGAATGAGTTAACAGTGCAAAACTCATAGATAGTAACTTAGAACAAAAAAATCATTCTAAATACTGCTTTTAATTGCATATTTATGTCAATGAGTTATCATTGGTTTAAAATAGAACTGGGGTAATATTCATCTCTGAAATTTATGTTTCTTACATCAATGTAAGACTCCAAATACTGGATTTAATTGAGTTCCTTATCAAAAGAACTGGTTCGAACTGGGCTTCACCTATACATATGGCATTCCTGATATAGACTGATCTCTCAACCTTTGGTACATATCTGCTCCAATTTATTACCTTTAAACCGTTTTTATGCAGATATATCTGGAAACTTTGACGAGTAATTTTTAATCTAAGTAGTAAATATATCTTTATCATTGTTTAGCCCGTATGACCTTAAGACCTATGTGCGTCAACCGTAAGCAATGAGGCAAACCATTTGTTTTCGGGTAGTCAGTACGTTACTGATTCCCACAATGAGAAGTCACACATATATCGATTCCTTCGGCGCAGCCAGGTAATAAGCGATTGAAATTAGAAAATACTGCACTGTGCTTTCTTAGAGTGATTTATGTTGCATTTAGTTTTCTTAACCATTAGCTATTATTGTGTCTGTTGTGTGCATCTTTAAATGTACTTAATACTATATTTTTTTATGTGTAGAGATATATTTATTCTCCACTTTACTATAACTAAGTGTATTTAGTTTGGATTTATTACTACAGCTTGAAATTTTTTTAAGATGTTTGATAGCAGCTTATTTTTTTTATTTTTGTCAACCAGAATAATGGCTAGAGTCTTAGACGGCAAGGCCTTAGCTAAGGAGGTGAAAAATGAGCTGAAAGGAACCATAGCTCAATGGATGACCAATGGCTACCGAGCACCATCTTTACGCTGTATCCTTGTTGGAGAGAACCCAGCAAGTGAGACCTATGTTAAGAATAAAATAACATCAGCATTAGAAGTTGGGATATCTGCTGAGACCATCAAATATAACGCAGCTACGTCCGAAGAAGATCTAATAACTGCTATCAAGGCTCTGAATGACGATAACAATGTGGATGGCATATTGGTCCAACTACCATTACCAGCTACAATGGACGAAAGAAGAGTTTGTAATGCTGTGGCGCCTGAGAAAGACGTAGATGGATTCCATATAATCAATGTCGGTCAGCTGTGTTTAGACATGCCAGCATTAGTACCAGCAACCGCTTTGGGCGTTGTGGAAATGTTGAAAAGGTACGAACAATATTACTCTTTTTTTGGTAAACATTTGCTCCATCCTGTTTTATCATCATTGGAATAAGTACTTATTTATAATTTTTTTATTTATGCAGATATTTTGTGGGAAAATGTTTCTTTTTTAATGTAGTATAACCAATTTGATTATGATGTTTTCTCAATTAACTTGTATAAATATATTTGTGTTTAAATATTATCTTTTAACTATTAAACTCTGATATACTAGTAATAGTAATAGTTCTATTATGTTAGACATTTATTCAAGGCTTTATTGTTATTATATGCTGTTATGTCATTTGTTCTAGACTGTCATCTGACCTTCATAATAACACATTATAGTTATAGTCACACATTATAGCAAGATAAGTTAGATTTTATCACCATCTATCATTTTCCTTGTTATTTATATCAAGTTTATTAACATTACTGATATTACATAAATTATTTATAGCTTCTTAGAACATACCTAAAATAGTTTGGAATTTTCACAGGACTGTACCGCTTACCAGTAAATAAAAATGTTTTTATTATTATTATTGTGCAAAAAAATTTTTTTTTTTCGTTTTTAGATTCAAAATCGAGACGTTCGGTAAGTCAGCGGTAGTGGTGGGTAGGTCGAAGAACGTGGGTCTACCCATCGCGATGATGCTACACAGCGATAAGGAACATGACAATGGGCTGGGGATGGACGCGACGGTGACCATCTGCCACCGGTACACGCCTGCAGACCAACTCGAGTTCTATTGCCGTAATGCTGACATTATTATTACTGCTACAGGTAAGATCGCTGCTTACAATCATTTCCTGTCATCAAAATAGGTGTTCCATATGAAAATATTTGTTGGGCTATGTATTTTAATATTTGTTAAGAAAATAGGTAATATAAGAATTTTAAAACTGTTCATTAGATAGTGTTATTATACCATCAAGATATAACTTACCTTTTTAATATCTTACAAGCTTTTTGCTCTGTTGTTCTAATCCAATGAACTTAATCAATTTAAATATACACCATATACTCTGAAACTTTATAATTTATTGCTCGTTTTGCAATTGTTTTTGGGTAAAGTTAATTAATATGTGAACTATACTGATGATTCAAATAGAATAAAATTAGAAATGTTTCGGATTACATCCAATTTTAGAATCGCAGCAATGGAATCTACAAAAATATTTATTGATAAAGCAATTAACGTATACTACAAAAAAATTTGATAGCCCAATTATTTTTGGCCAGGTGTACCGAAACTGATAAAGAGCCACATGGTGAAGCCAGGGGCGACTGTGATTGACGTGGGCATCACGAGGATTACAGACGAGAACGGCAAGACCAAGTTGGTTGGAGATGTCGACTATGAAGGTAAATACATATTTTTATCAACACCCCTGCCTCATATCTCTTCCGATTCTTCTTTTACTTATTTGCCTTGTTCCTTTCGTATTTTATTTTCATTTATCTTTCATCTTTGTCAGTTTACATTTAGAGTAAATTTTATTTTTTCCATATTACGTATTAGTTTTTTAGATTGTAGTATAAATTCATCTATTCCATTTGGTACTATATCATCTATTCCTTTCTATAGTTGTTGTTTGATTATAGTAGCTTTAAATAAAAAAAATATATTTTAACTATCTTTGCATGCGTTGGGTCTTTTCGACTTTTTCACGGACGGACTTTTTCGACGGAATCTAATTCGCGTTAGTTCAATAATATGTTATCAATTTATTATTTTATCCACCAACTCCTCAATCATGCAGTTATTTATCTTTATTCACCAGCTCCTCCCTCATTTTTGAAGCAACTTTTATTTTATATTTTTCTTTCTCTTTTCCCCAAACCAGAAGTGAGCAAGATAGCTGGCGCTATTACCCCGGTGCCCGGCGGCGTGGGTCCCATGACTGTCGCCATGTTGATGCACAACACCTTTCAAGCGGCTCAACATCTCCGCCCAAAAATACAGGAGTAGCTGTAAGCTCAGTATTGCCTGACTATCGAGAGATTGTTAATACTATCAAGACATCGAAAATGACTCAAAATATCGATAGGATTATCGATAGGCTTGACTATACAATACTATCGATTGCGGTAAACATTCGATACTATATTACGTACAAACTATAATATGGGAACTATATAATGTCGATCGAAGTAAGTAATGTAACTCGATACTATGTAATATCGACATGGATTGTAGTGAAATATAATATCGACATGGTTATTGATATAGGAACTTTATTTTCGAAACATATTTGCTAGCGACGGCTGTAAAATAATAATAGTTCTATTTAGTATAGTGCATGCAGTGAAGCACACTATAATAGTTAAAGTGGCTTATCTGTGATAATATCGCTGCCAACGATTGAATCAGTAAACCCTAGTATCGATAATGTCATTTTGTGATAACGACGATCCTCAATATATAATTGAATATTAAGATTCTATCGAGAATCTTCAATACCATTCGAAAAATCCTAAAAAAAAATGCGGCACTCGGGGACTGCTGCGGTAAAGCTATTGCATAGCATTTTTTTATCAACTTATGTAATTATAATTTTTTACATTATACACTATACACACACTATACACCAATTGTTGGCAATCAAAGAATTTGTTTGAAAATGCCACCATCTATCCAGCGAAAGGGGCAACGCTAAAGCCGTCAATATACCGAAGAAAGCCATCTACCGCCTGTATATGGAGTGGGGAGTGTTAGGATAAATTCCCGTTGCGAAATTTCTTGATTCGGTCGCCGCACTCAAAGCCCGCGAAAAGCTATGCAATAGCTTAATAAAAAATAAAATTCGTTAGTATGCTTAAATTTAAACGATTACCCTATGGATATGTTAACTTGTTTCCGATGTCGACGTTCGACACATCAATTTTCGATAGTTAGGCGAGCACAGTTTAGACAGATTAGAATTAATTTTCACGCTCAAATACACTGCGTATTTGCATTTTGTGATTATGGATTTGACTATGGTCCAAATCGCCATTAATCTTGGCCGTATTCGACGTAAATTACTTCACAGAAGTCTATTGATTTTAGAGTGATGTAGAATGTACATTGTTAGTATTTTTTGTTTTGTTTTGGCAATTAATTTGCCTTGAGTTTTTGTCTATAAACATATATATTTTTTTATATTTTCTTCAGTATATTGATTCATAGTCAAATTCATAGACCTTAAGTTATGGTCGGGGACTATATATTGTTTTAATTTATAAAGACCGACATTGACATAAAAATTAGGCACGAAATGTTTAATACTGACGATAAAGAAGTCAATTTAGTTCTAGAACTAAATTGACTAGAACATAACGAATTAATTTTATAAGTCAGTTCGCTCAAAATAGCCCGCAAAACAATTTTGGTGCATATAAATGTATAAACAAAAAGACAACACAATTGGAACAAACATATTTATAATTATAGTTTTTGTTAAGATAATTTACCCGAGACGAAATCGAATATTAAGAAAATTCTATTAAATAATATTTATTAGTGAAATAGAATCGAATATATTTTCTCAGAAATGAATATTATATAACAGAATATTTTGTCCATTAGTGCCTTGTATTTCTAGGACGTAGTTTTAAGCATTTATGACAAGTATTATGAAATTAGGATATAAGAAAATATTTAAGAATATTTGTTTTAATTATTTTTCCTTGCGTATTACATTCCTTACTTTAAAATGGAATGGCTGTGAAAATGTCTTCATTGTTAGATGTTTTTATTTGCTAATCTACTTTCTCCTTGGTCTTGATACTTACTAGAAATATTTTAAAATATATCTATGTATACAATAATTTTAAGTTTGTAACTCATATCCTCGCCTTGTAATGTAATCGAAATGGTATCATAAATATTTTTAATAAAATTCATTGATTAAATTACAGTTATTTTGTTATTACATACTAATTATAATTTCAAAGATGAATGAACAATTATTCTGGAAACGTATAATTTTCTAAACATATAAACAGAAATGTCGCGACTGTTTCATTAACGTAGAAACTAAACTGCTGAAGCTAGACTCACTTAAATTAGACATTACGTTCCTTTTATAACGTAAACTTTTACGAAGGAATATTTTTTTTTCGATTAACATCCAAGACGATTTAAAATGGCGTATGTAATATGTTTGATATAAATTAAAAGTAAAAAAGCCATATAAGCCCTTAAGAACCTACAATATATATTACAATTACAATATATATTGCCAAGTTAGCTATCAAACAACCTATCAAAAAATATGCATTTTGTTTATCTATACTATTTTTTTACGCTTTTATACTTCATATTTTATGCTCTGGTCAAATCAAATTAAGATTTATTTATCATGCTTACATGATCAGTTTTATAACATTTATTGTAACGACGTATAGTTACGTCAATAAATTATGTTATTCTTTAGATAAAGGCATGCGTATTAATTCATTTGAACGTGTTGCCTTGACTTTAATTAGACATAATTACGACTTTATGTGACATATTATACGCAATATAGATTGTGAAGTCGATAAGAATACATATTTTAGCACAAATAAATATACTTTTAAATCTGGAGCTAAAATCTCATTTCTTATAAAAATTTCGATCATTTTAACACCAGATCACAGACTGCAATAAAAGAGTATCCGATTTTTTTGCCACGTATTTTTATGAGATAGTGTTTTCATCTACAATTATACGACTTTTCTCTCGTCTTCCAACTATGGCTAAATGACTATCTTTCAGTAAATATTGCAAATACATTTTAACGTAGCCAGCTATGAATTGTCTGACTTTGCTTTATGACATTGTTGATGTGTATATGACAATCTTAAAATAATAAAGGAATGATTAGCGACTGTAGCCGGCTAGACAATTAATTTCTGAATTTCAATATTGCAGTAATAATACAAAGACTGTCAATGTCAATGTCAATATAGCCGGTTAGTTAATATCAGAAATAACAACATTACAGTAGATATTGCAATGACTTGCCATTGTAGTCGGCTAGATGGCAATGTTGCAATAATACAAAGATTTTCCAATATAGGGGAATTATTAACTACTAAACGACAATATTGCAGTATATATTCTAATGATTTGCCAGTGTAGCCGGCTAGTTATTTGATCTTTTAAGGCAAATTTTCTGCATTTCAAATATTATCGTTAAGTATTTTATTGTGTTTATCAATTCAAATATAAACTATGCTAATTTGTATCGTTATTGTGTTTGATATACATAAGGTTATTCATATTAGATTTACAAATAAATTTATTACTCTATAAAACTTGTGTTTTGTATTTAACTTTGCACATAGAACCTTATTCATGAACACATGCAAAATCATTCCCATAAAAAATATGTATAAAAATCACGTGATGTTCATTCACGGTAATCTTGTAACTGCGTGATCAATTTTAAATTTTGGAGATTATTTAAACTGGTCCACTTTAAGAATTAAGAAACTATTGGACCTGGCGGTGGCGTTATCATTTTTTTTTAATTTTTAATGTCGGCTAATGTCTTCCCGAGCCCACTAATAGGTATATTACAGTCCAATTAGTATCTATAATATACAGTCCAGTCCAGAAATACAATAATACAGTCCAATTAGTATAATATATTACAGTCCCACTAGTATATTACATTCCAATTAGTGCAAATAAGTTTAAGCATTCAAAAGGCTCTAAATGTAATAGGTACGAGCCTTAAATTGGGCTAAAAAGTAGGTACAAATAATTTGAACCCAGTTATACTGAAATGTACCAACTCATTAACAATCAAAAATTATTTAATGCAATCCAATCGACCAAAATGTACACGCTACCACATACCTACCACGCACAATAATT
>DWNR01003446.1:0-11786 GCA_018250455.1 Polygonus leo | reverse complement strand
GTGTTCGAAATGAAATGTTTAGATTAGTTTGGTAGATTATTGCTTTAGTGAGAATTGATTTTGTTGTCCTTAATTTTGTATATGTAGTAATTACAGGACGATGTGGTCACTATGTGATAGTCCTTTATATTAAATAATAATAAAAAAAAATCTACCGACAGACAGTTAACTGACACTAGCATCAATAGAGTGAATGCCATTTGAACCAGAGTAGACTAACTGTATTTGTAGGGATTTTAACCTTGCATTTGTGTCGATAATGCAGTCAATACTTTGAGCTATGTGGAATCCCTCAATACTTGCTCATCTATTGATTGTCCAACACTGCCTCCATTGAGTGGTAAACGTAATTCTTCCATGCAATAATAGTTTCCATGCAATAATAATAGTTGGTATATTATGTTAATGATTTACATTCATATCAACATAAGATATTTCACATAAGACATAGCAGCCTGTTTCCCTAAATATATTGTAAGCATAGGCATTTAGCCTAGTAGATAGGATAGTTAATAACTTTATATTGCTATGATTTTAGTTAATTATTGGTAGTTAATAATATTTTGTGTATAATCATTAATACTTGTGTACACACTTAATTTTTATCTACCAATAAAACTTTTGTGATGATTATTTTATCTGGATATACCGTGACAGTAAAAATACTGATATATTGAGTCTGATTATCCTACCAATAATATGGATAAACTTCCATCAAGAACCACATATTAAGAAGAACCATATTTTGTTTCAGGCTTGATCAAGCAGGTAGTCCAACACCACGGACAAGTTATCTACACGAGGGCAACAAAGGGTGATGATCCCGTTGCGTAATCTTATGGCTAAGTTCTAAAATAAACATAAAAACCTCAAGTTGCAGTTTTATTTCATTTATCAATACCTAATATGGCAATAAATTTGGCACAATACACAACAATTTTCCTGTCAGGTGTCAAACTACAAAACCAGTGTTTGAACACTGGTTTTGTAGTTTTGTGTGGCTTTTACCGAAGACCAATTTTATGTTTGTCGTCATAATCTATTACAGCAAATCTTGCGGACGGATATAGTTCTCGTAAGCGGTCTTTGAAACTTGTAGCATGTTCTTCATTGGCTGTCTCGACAACTACATTAGCCTGCAATTTGCAAAATAATTTTCAATAGCATGGGACACCAATAGTCATAAATGAAATAAATACATAATGATTGCCAAAGAAGCTATACCATGCACATGTATACAGTTTATAGCAAAATTAAGATTGTACTCTGAATTCTTTTAAAAAAGTTTTTATCAAGTTTTTGACTTGCCAATCCACAGACTATTATGTTAAATTCCTGGACGATAAATTTAGATTTCTGATCTAAATATTTGTTCTTGTAATACTAAGCTATTATGGAGGCATAAAAAAATAAAAGCAATCCTACAGATTATTTTATCTAAATCTCTATATATAACAACCTTGTGTCAAGATGTTTGTCCGGGCTAATTACTGGATTGATTTTAATGAAATTTCGCTCAGATATGTAACTTTTACCAACTTAAAATAAGGCTATATTTTTTTCGATGAATGTCGTCATTTTTTAATCATTGTCTTGGTAGGCCAGCTAATTTTAAAGTAAAGAGTACAAACCCAAGTGGCTCCAACATCGCTGTGAACCCACATCTGTTCAGTGACCAGGCTCTTTAAGACTGCGTGCTCATCACTAATGGTCTTCGCAAGGTGTTCCAGCCCGCCGCGATGATCTGGCACTGCAACTGCGAACCTCAAAAGTCGTCCGCTCGCTCCCAAACCACGTTGGATGGTTCGTGCCAGCCGACCCGAATCGATATTTCCTCCGCTAATTACACAAACGGCGCTGAAAAAAGAATTAATTGATGATTGAGGAATGATTTTCCTACTTGCCAATCACGATTCGCCTAAAAAATCAAAACTTTAAAGACAAACGCTTCGAGTTATAAGTGGCTGTTATTTAGGTTTTACCCAAAATATGTATGCCAGTATTTCAGATCACCATCTTTCACGTTTGCTACTTTTCTAGCAGTTTAAAATCAATGACCCTTACCGCTTTCCACGCAACTCAGGGACGAGTCCCTGCATGACGGCAGCCAAAGAGCACACACCAGCGCCGTCGGCTACGAGCCTCTCGCGTTCTAACATGTTTATTGTCGCCCGAGCTATGTACGTTTCATCTACCAGCAACTAAAAATTACATATTTTATTAATACAATTATTTTATATCTAAAAAATATATATTAAGGAATTGCTAGGTCAATAAATTAATACTTAGACTTTGTGTCTCTGAGATTCAAAATATAACGTATTTGCCAGCTATAAGTCGTATCCAGTATATAAGTGTATAATCTATGGGTCGTATGGTTCGCCCGGTTCGTACGGTTAGTTCTAAGGAGTGCAAAGCATTTGTGCGCGGTGCAAAATTATCCTCAGGTGGACTGCTTGTCCTTTTGCCACTGTAAAACTCTTAAAAAAATAATTCATGAAAAAATTACCATACGATCCAATCTTCCTTTTAACGTTGCAAAAGCATTTGTACCAACTATAGAAGCGTTAAGACCTTGGGCTAGATTAGGTACGACTGATACTGACACAGGTCTTCCTGCTTGTAGGGCTTTCATCATTTTTGGGACTTTCGCACACTCCGCACCCTGCACGAATTTAAGTGTAACGTTCATGAATCACATGAGTTGGTTAAATAGTTACAGCGATCAATATTCGATTGTAAGTATATCGCTTTACAATTCGCCATTGTTACAATGTAACATGAATTATTAGAACTCTTCATAGAAATGTTTAATGACTACTTACATACACCAGGCAAGAGCATTTAAGCTTCTTACAGGCGACTAGTACAGCAGCCAACAACCCTCCGGAAGACACTGGTACTATTACTGCATCTGCTTCTGGTAACTGCGTGATAATCTCTACGCCGACAGTCCCGAGGCCCGCCATGATTAACGGGTCGTCCGAACTGTAAAAACTAGAACTATAAATATCTTATAGTCTAAGATTTGGTTATTGTAGTGTACTAGGTAGGTATACGTAGGAACGCACGTCAAACAAACTCGGTAGTTAGTTGCACACTGCTTTTTAATAAAAAACATCTACCCACGGGACGCAGCCCGCATACCCACATACATAACATTCCTTCCCCTTAAGTCGGAAGTTACCTTTCCTATATTAATACTACTTAACTACAGCTTAAATCTAAGGTTGCATCTATAGACTGTTCATCATCATCATCACTGGTCGCGACCATTGTAGGTGTTGAAAAGATCGGACTAATCGCCCGTCGTCGCGTCACGCCCTGCAGAGCCACTGGAGAACTTGATGGGGTCGCTCCTTCTCCAGGAATCATTACCGGTCCTCCTTCCTCCACCGGCTGTGCCGCTGGCTCGGAATGAATGGCAGCCGGCGGCGCTACGTCGGGCACTACGTTCGGGTTCCAGTCGTGATCGTCACTCGGCGAAGAGTCCCAACGTTTTCTGATTTGATCAATGTGTCTAGTGACTACACATCCCATATGTGGCACGTATACCGCGTACATAATACTTCCTATTTTCTTTTTAATGATTCCTTGTATCCAACCGAACTTTTTATTATTTATGTATTTAGTTGTCCAAACATTATCGTTTATTTGAAAATCTGGTCTATGTTTGCCTCTGTAGTATTTAGCCTGTAAGAACTGATTTCGTTCGACGGTTCGAGTGAGGTCTGTGGATGAGGGTGAGGGCGCGATAGGTTTTAATAGATCCAAGCGTGTGCGCAACGCACGACCAAAAACTATTTCCGCGGGCGACTTATCAGTGGTACTATTTTTAGAATTCCTGTAGTCGAATAAAAATTTTATTATTTTTTCGTGAATAGTCTTTTTATTACATCCCTCTAAAATAATAACCTTAAGTCCCTTTTTTACGATTTTTACGAAGCTCTCAGCTTGCCCATTGCTAGCCGGGTGGTACGCTGGAGATAAGACATGCTCGATACCATTACATGCACAGAACTCTTTAAATTCTACGGACGTAAAAGATGTGCCATTGTCACTCACTAATGTGTGCGGAACTCCAAACCGCGACATGAACTCATATAACTTACTTATAACCGCCCGTGAATTATAAGTTGAAGACATCTCATAACATTCTATCCATTTACTGTAGGCGTCCACAACAATTAAAAACATGTAATTGTGAAACGGGCCCAAGAAATCTATATGAATTCGGTAAAAAGGGTGCGGCGGTAATGCCCAAGGCGCGAGAGGGACGTGTGGCGGAGCGGGCCGCAATGCACAGCACACGCCGCAAGCCCCCGCCAATCGCTCCAACGTTGCGTCCACGCCGGGAAACCACAGCCGTTTACGAGCCTCCGCTTTCATTTTTACAACCCCGAAATGTGAACTATGTAGTTCCCTACATACGCTTTCTTTCAAAGACGAAGGAATAACGACTTTATGTCCGCGCATTAAAATACCATTTTCATAAGACAGTTGTGTTCGACAATTAAAAAATGGTTTTAACCCTTCGTCATTGACTTTCCTAGGCCAGCCGTTTAAAACATAACTCTTGACGGTGCACAGAAGAGTGTCCCTAGCAGTCTCGCGACGCAAATCGCTTAGTGTAACGGGCAGATCCCCGTCTACTACAAAATTGACATATGCCGCGTGATCCTAAAATAATAAAATTTTTATTGGAATAAATAAAATATGTTATTGTCAAAGGATAAGCGTTACTATTTTCATTTAATATTGAAATATCTCAAAATAACTCAAATGCACCTATACATCTTAGTTTGTAATATTGAATATAATACCAACATGTTGGTACCTACAATTACATGCTTCGTAACAGAACTTAAGGTTGCAAAACTTAAATGAAGAATCCATATATTATGGTCCTTCCTCTATAATGAATATTCTGTATTGTAGTAGTAACTTTATACAAGGGTTAGATAATTTACAATTCTGTGAAGTTTATCCTCATCACCTGAGCATTATCTGTTTGCTCTCCCGATGTACCTTCTTTGCGTAATTATATGCATCGTCAAATGTATCACCACAAAGGACGACATCAGCACCAAGTTCAGAACATCGCTGAGCAAGCACTGGTGGGGAGCTGTCTGGTAGTGCTACTATGACCTATAATTTTAAATACAACAATGTTAAATGATTACTTACGTATCAACTGCTGTACTTTAAGTACCCACTATAGTATTTACGTTAAGTTAGTTTATGTTTAAGAATCCCAAAAAGAAAGAAATTCAAGTTGAAATAACAAATATAAATAAATAAATAATTAATGTATTGTTTGCTTTGTTTTATTTATTAACGTAATTCCTTTAGTCACTGTTCAAGGCAATATCGAATCCGAGTCAAAGTCATCTCTTCCACCTTGTTACCAGCCAATCAAGACATTCATCGAGCCTATACATCTACATTTATTGTAAAATACCGGAAAGTTGTTTTGCTGCTCTGCAGGGTATTTCAGTTGCATCTCTAATTCATCATCAATATTAAAACATTACTGGTATTCCCAATGCTCCACCATGATACGAGGCGCCCAATGCCATGTTTCCCGTTGAAGGAACAATTACTCCACGATCAACCATCTCATCCCCTCGGGCCACGAAAGCGTTGCGGATGCCACGTTCAGCGCAACTAAAATTTCAAAAATAATATCATGAATATGTGAATTGGTTTTATTCACAGATTCTTTTTCAGAAGACATTTTTGTACCTAGTGAAAATCAGTATTCATATATGACTAACAAAGAAAATGTAATTATTAAGTCCTCCGTAATGTACACTATGTCACATTCAATGTGTGAAGTCTAACAATCCACACATTGCCGATTTTGGAGGCTGAAACATATTTAAACCTTCACATTCTAAAAGGGTGGTAAAATGAGTTAGTTATATTAATAGGGCAAACAGGTCATCTTTTCATACATGACCAGTTTCGCCTATTAATATCAAAGTAGCTTACCTGCCCGTATATTGCAAATTTTCACATTTTAAGTATATGTCATAGTCCATATATTTGCTAATCTTTGCTTCCTGAAAAATATTAGACGTGTTTAATTAGGTATTAATTAAAAATATATATTAAAACTTCGCTACTACTCTCCGGAGTCCCCTGGAGTTCCGAGACGATTATCAACATAGAACATAAAGATGTTAACGCCTACAAATTATTCATATTTTCTGAAAGAGATAATAGCTATGCCTTTATTGTAGGTGAATATAGACGATACTAAGGTTTAGTAACTTCAATATCAGAATGTGTATATACCGAACGTTACTACTTTATTCATTAAATAAAAAAATATCAACATACGCAAAGGGGAGTGTGTATGATCCCATCTTCGATTCTCTCCATCGCTTGCTTTATTTCGTTGAAGGATAGAATGTGAGGTTTATCTATTATATCTGAATCATCCTAAATAATTAAATATTTATGTTTTATTAAGAACACTTGTAACAGTTTACGAAGGTAATTATTGGTACTATTTTGGTATTAATTAAGCTTGATTCGGGAGTTAAATGAAAGACTTGCGACCAATTTTCGCAAGCAATGTTCTTCAGAAAATGATTTAATGAATTAACAGTTAATATAATGCTAAAAACAGTAAAACTAATGCCGAGAACATATAACAGAGAATGCAATCTTACATACTTATCATTTACTCACCATTATTAAATTTATTTTGTATTGGTGTTAATATTTCAGGATACTGGATTATTGAGTTTAGGTTTTGATTTTTAAATTTTCAAATTACATGGTAGCTACTTATTCAATTTATCCATGTCATTACAAAAACAGTTGTCATAAAAGTCAAAAATTGTAAAGAGGATCGCTGGATTTTCAATATAAATATTTAAGTCAAGGGCCAGTAGTTTTATTGCAGCTCTGATAAACTTATTCACATATAAAATTAAATAATCATTACTATAATATCTTAATAATTTTCTAGTCATAATTAATCTTCAATTCTGATTCAATACTTCAATACTGAAAGCTGATGTATAATATAAGGTTATATGAAAAGTAGAATTTGGAATCCAAAATAACATTTTTAATATCAAATAATTGTAAACTGTTGTAACAAATTGTAGAAGTAAGTTCTGTATAAGCAGCGCAACGGAAAAATATCTATGTAATTTTAAATCCTTGGATAAAAATTTTGAAACATTCAATTTATAGTAAAGATATAATAACATAACATAATTTAATATAATTTCTTTGCTGTATTCTATAAATGAAAAAAAGATTTGGAAACTTTATAAATAAAATGCATTGTCATATGAAACTATACTTTTATTTTAATACAATTTAAAATATTAATTAATAGCTAGAGCATCATTCTGTACTTCTTGAGCAAGAAGTACTTGTAGGTTCAATAGCTTGTTCTTTAAAATTACAATACCCATGAGGACTATATTTTCAGGTTTTAACGCCCCAGAAGATTCGACATTGTAAAAGAACTTGTTAGGTTTAGCTTCCCAATTGAATTCTGCTTCATATTGATCCTCGTCTAGTTCTGTATGTTCACTCTTTGGCCATTCGTCTGGTTTCGGGTATAGAGTATGTCTCATTGCATTGTCAGGGTCGTACTCGAAACAAACACCAGCGGTCGGATTCCATTTAGCATGCTCTTTCCCAAATCCCTTCTTAGCATATGCTCGCAGTTTTAATTCCTGTCCCTTACGAAGCTTAATAATTAAAATCTCGTCAATCTCCCCATAGTCTGCCTGGTCTTCGTCTCTATGACGTGATGTGACTGGCACCACTCTAGGGTCACTTGATTTCAAATCAGCAGTAGTCACATGTCTTGTTTGGTCGTCAGTACATTTTACGTCTAGAGTGAACTCCACACTGCACTCTGGACAGAAGTCAGCGCACATGCAATCTCTCGAGTATCGTATTTTTTCGACAACATCGTCGGAAATAAGTGGAATGAGTCCTATGCGATGTGCGAGGAACTCGTCACTGAGTACGGTAGAATTGGCCTCTAGCTGCACCCAGTCAATAGCCATAGTCGGAGTTTCAGCGATAAACACCCGTCGCATGCTGTTGGCGACACTCAGTTCGGTGTCTTCGACTACAAATTTCACATTGTCATCAGTCAGTTCTGTTATGTGCACAGAGGGCTGGTTGGCATACGGCATTGTGACTTTTATATATATCTCACTTCTCTTATATTTTTAAATAAAAAATCTTCTTTGAAACTTCTATATTTTGACCACAACAGACCAGTTACGTCCTAAACCGCGCTCTCTGCGTCTATAAATTATTTATAATTTTAGACGACTATATCGTACAAATTATTAACTTAATTCGATCTATTTTATGAACAAGTACTCAATCACAAATTATAGTATTTTTAATCAAGAATATCAAGATAAGACGAAATAATCAAAAAATGCGAACATCTCAAAACGCGAATACAATATTGACAGATGTAAAATTACCAAATATGTCACATCACAGGTCACAGATAAATATACCTTGTTTTATGATATTGTTACTTATAACTACAGTACCTTATCGCGACCTTGGATTCTTGTCTTTTGGAGTGCTGAAAATGTAGCTGTATATGTGTGTATGTTTACTTAATTATTTTGATTGGTATAAAACACACATAAAATTACATCAAGAAGATATTTTCAGATCAATTGTAGTATTAACTTGGTAACAATTACTTCATTAGGCAGCACTGAATATGGCCTCATATATGATGGTTTAGAAAATTAAAAATGCATCTTATCAGTCCATTTCCGTCCCGACTAAGGTCGGACCTTAGTCTAAATTATAAAGTTAGTCTACCTCGTTGGCCTATTGCTAGTTTTGTATGAGGAATGGAACAATATTTACAATAGTTCATCAGAGGTAGTGCTACTTCCAGATACATTTCTGTCGCATCATAGTTACTGCTACGATATGAGTAATCAGAAAGAGTAATGCATTAATCACTAGATTAACTTCGATTAAAACCAGTGCACGGTGTCTTATCTGAGTTTTGTCCCTGCCTTGTGATGGGCGGAAGTGACCACTTGCCATAAGGTCGACTGAAGATCGCTTGCTACAAAACAAACACAATCATAATTATATTATCTAGATGTCAATTAACACAAGAAGATCCTCGATGTAGCCTCGTCAGCCTGAAAATTTTGCTTTGGTGTAAAATTAATCAAGAAAACACACTAGGTCAAAATTTAACAAGGAGCCAGGCGCTATCTAGACTTTCTAGAGCATGTTTAAAATCAGTACTTACGACAAAAATAATATATCTAATAATAATAGTCAAATCCAAAAATATTCTATTTAAATTATTAAAACTGCGTAAAAGGTAGTAGTCTTGTTTTATCCTAGTCTATAATTAACATTGTCGTTTCTTATCAGCAGTTGCGATCACTACTAAAAATATTGGAAACAAGTAAACATAATCACGTTACGTTTTAAAATAAAGAGCGCGTAAAAGTTACAAAACATTCAGTGCGTGTTGGAGTGGCAATGTGACTGGCCAGTAGCTATATAATAAGTGCTCAATAATTCCAAATGGAGGCCTATAAAAATCAGGAATCGGTGAGATATTATTATTGTGGTTTTTAATGTTTCATCAATAAATCATTGCATTAAATAATTATGGATCACCGGAGTGGTCCGAGACTGATAACTGCAAACATAAACATTAATTAATTATTATATTTAATTGGTATCTAATTTGTTAATACAAATAAATCTGCGATGTCTGTAGTCTTTGACCTGTTCATGATTATTATAAATCGATATTAGGTATATTAAGTACAAACGTACTATTAAACATGTTAGTCTCGTGCAGTAATTATCTCGCAATATGTCAGTAGAAAGTTTAAGTTACAAGCCAGAAGAAAAAAAGGAAATGATGTTTCAGTCGGTCGAGTTCGATCCTATGTGTGACAAGGACAATCCTCAGAAAATTACCTTCGAAGATGTGTCCGCAGCCGCCTTCAGGATACAAAGTGGAATCGTTAAATCGCCCTGTGTTGTAAGTTTTTCTGTCGACGTTCCTTATAAAGTGCTGTGGTTTCTGATCTTACTACTCATAAATTCTAATGTAAAAAAGTAAAACTCAATACCGGGTTTCGTTCACAACAGCCATGTATAGTAGCGGTCGGCAACCGTTTTGCAAGCAAAGGCCGCAAAATGGACAATTAGAGCACTGCACTTGTCTTTGTTTGTCTCTGATTTTGATTTAAATTAATTTTGGCATAGGGCAGCATGTAGGTATAGCCTTGCGATGCTGCTGATTTACCGGACAAACGTCCAGAGCGAGGCGAAAGCATAAGACCAGAAACAACCCCTTTAATACCAAAATACACTGGGTTCACTGGTGGATATATAAAGATGAAATTAAAATTATATTTTTAACAGATACTTATGTACTTATGTTATTATTACAGAAATCCCACATGTCTATGATTTATGGAATGGAAATATATTTAAAGGGCGATTTTCTGCAGCACACAGGAAGGTAAAGTTTCAAAACTTTATTGTCTTTCAATATTACTACTATATTACTTATACGAAACTTGAATTCGAGTTCTGTAATTCCATCCATACATCTCTACTATAATCCTTGTTTTTTATTTGATTTATTTTATCTTTCTTCCTTATTACCAACTTGTTAAAATATTAATAATTCTAATCTAGATTACTTGGATATTTTATTTATTGTAGGTATGTATTTTTTACGTTTGATAAGAATCCTTAAACTACAATCGAGGGCCTTCCACTTTTTCTAGCTCTAGGTAGAGCGATCTTTAGATCCAGGTAGACCGAGACTGTCTTTCAATGCCCTTTGGTTGACGGACTGTTGCGCTGGCTTTACCTTAACCAGATATGTATTACGTCTCTAAACACAATAAATGTGTCCAGTATTGGACTAAAGGACGTTTAATAATTTTAAAGTAACCCCAAATCAGTGTACCTACTGTACCTACAGTAATAATGTACCTACCTATAATTTTTTCTCAACACAGTTTCAAAGAGCGCGGAGCACGCAACGCATTACTGCTTCTCACTCCAGAGGCTAAGAAACGTGGAATTATTTCCGCTTCTCTAGGCAACCACTCGCAAGCACTCAGCTACCATGCTAAATTGCTGGACGTACCCACAACGGTTGTGATGCCTAACATCGCACCCATCATGAAGATACAGAAATGTCGCAGCTATGGCGCCAATGTCATAATACATGGTAATGATATGAAGGAAGCGAAATATCACGCCATGACTCTGGCCAAAGAAAATGGACTTACTTACATCAATGGGTAAGTTGTAAAAAAATAAATAAAGTGGGTAAAAAAGTAGATACATAGGTGTATAAGAAGGTAAAGGTAAGTCAGTCAGGAAATAAGAATAGATAACACGAAAGAGAACTTAACTCTCATTTTAGAAATGAAGTATGACTGTAAGGATAAGTAATATAGGAGAACATTTTTTGTAACATAATTTAATTAATCATATTAAAACTAAATTTCAATTTTTTTCTGACACTCAATTTACATTTTTCTGTATTTTGCTCCGTATTTCAGAGTGGCACTATGCGTTTTTAAAAGTATATAGCGAATCACTATTGTAATTCATATAAGTAAGGCATTTGGAGAGAAAATTGAGTTCACTTTTTTACTTGCTATGACTCTAAATGTGTTTGAGAATATATGAGGAGCTGGCAAACAAAACGTCGTAATTACAAAATTTCACAAACACGTTTTTTGTGAAATTGTGTTCATCTATTA
>DWNR01003445.1:0-11786 GCA_018250455.1 Polygonus leo | reverse complement strand
TTAAATTCTAAAATAATAAAGGAGTCTTGTATCAGTCGCAATAGCGTAAACACATATTGTAACATTAATTTCTGTGTGTAATAAATAAATTAGTTTTTAAAAACTAGTTTTTCGTTCGCCCGAATTTAACTGGCGCAGTCGGTAGGATCGCGGTACTTTGGGCAAAAATAAAACTCTTTTTCCTGAAGAAGACGGTTCCAATCGTCATAACACCGTGATCCCGTTATCAAGAACCTAAGGGCGAAATCTGCGGGTGTCCTGGAGAAATAGGAGACCTGTGCTGTGCAAGACCCCGACCGGAGATGCATTGGAAGCTGTGGTGAGTGCTCTGTAACTACCAAGTTCCTTGCTCTATTTCCTGTCGTATTTTTTATGTCCAATTTTTTTTTATATGTTTAATATATAACTTTATTTACACGTGTATTATATGCTCAAATCGCTATTTCACGTAGTAAACAAGTGTATAAGTGAATATTCTTAACATTTTATTTTTGTGTGTGATTTTTGTGTTTAACTCAATTTTATTATACAACTTTATAGTTAAATATCTCTATTTCTTCAAGTAAATAATTAAAACGTTAAAGATGTCTCTTAAAGATTGTGATTCGGTATTTAAACTTATGTCTGATTTAATGCCTAAATACGATGGTAATCAGAAGACGTTAAACTACTATATACGAGAAGTAGATAACTTGTTAGGGTTAGTAGATGACGTGAGTAGATGTCACCCCGCGTTATTGTGTCTTATTAAAAATAGGCTTAGTGGAAAAGCTATAGACGCAATAGCATACGAGGACTCGCTTGATTCGTGGGAGGCTATTAAAAGTGCTTTGTTACGTAGATTAGGTGAACCCCGAAATGAAATTCAAGTTATGCAAGAGCTAACTCGAATGCGTCGCCTAAAATCGGAAGATGCAGAATCATTTGGGAAACGCCTTAGGGAGATCCTTGATATTTTATATTCTATAGGAAAACACTCAGATAAAAGTTATTATGAAAATATGGTAATTGAACAATACGTTAATCAGTTACAGTTTAATGTGTCTATAGGAGTTAGGATAGCTCAACCAAAATCTTTAGAATCCGCGATAGTTGCAGCTAGACAAGAGGAGGCTCGTTTATCTTTTAATCGGGATTTAAATTATAATAATAATTTTAATAACATGCCTTCGACATCGCAAGCAAAACCAAATAATTTTCAATCTAATCATAATATGGCTAGGCAATTTAATGCTCAACAGAGGTTTCAATTAAATAACCCTCAGATGAATTTTAATAATAACAATCAATTTGGAAATAATAATCGAAATCCCTTACAACGCCTTATAACGCCTAATTTTGTTCCGAAACAAAATAATTTATCCCCGGAGCAACGGCAGCAGTTGATCGATTCCCTATTACCGTGGAAAAATCGACCAGGTAATTTTAATAATAGGCCTAACATGCCTCAGAGACCTGCGAAGCAGCCACGCAGTGTATCAGATGTCACCATGAGATCGGTAGGTAAACCAAAACCCAATTTTGTATCAGAAGAATTATTTTACACCCCTGAAGTGCAGTACGCTGATGAATGCAGTAACCAACCTGTCTACGAGGACTATGCGTCCTACGAGGAGCAACAGCCATACGACATGTCTGGTGCTGGCATCGAGCACGAGGTAGGTGAAGTGCAAAATTTTCCCCAGGTCGAAAACGTAGACATACCCACATAATTAAACTAAACAACCATGATAAAGACCATTTACCGTATATTATATTACCAGAGTATAATGGCAAATTTTTAATTGACACGGGTGCCTCAAGATCAATGATTGCCCCTGATGTTATTTATGGTACAATTTTTGAATATTGTATAGAATTTGAACCATTTCAAATTAAAACGGCCCATGCCACTACTAAGCACGAGCACGTGGCTTATTTACCTTTACCCCCAGCTTTTAATTCAGATATATATCATAAATTTTTAATTTTTGATTTTGATAATAAATATAAAGGTCTAATTGGCTTAGATTTACTTAAAACCTTGTCAAGTAATATAGACCTTAAAAATAAAGTGCTTCACACATCATCAGCCGACATCCCTATTTACTTTGACTATCCGGCAAAATGCATTAGTATTGAACCAAAATGTAGTAAAATAATAACCTGTAAAACAAACTACACAGATGGTCAATACATACATGACGAGTTTAATTGGTCGAATGGTTTAATATCACCAGCGGCAATTGTGACAGTTAGGGATGGTCTATTTAAAACTTCTATTGTTAATTACAATGAAAATAAAAAGATTATAAATAATGGAACCCCAATAAAATTACAGTCTTATTGTGAGGATAGAACTAAAATAAAATGCCATAAACTTAATAATATTAAAGTAAAACCTAATACAGATAAAATTCTTATTAAAAATCTAGAAAAAATTAAAACTTCTCATATGAACGAAGAAGAGAAGCGCGAGATCACTAAACTGTGTTTTCAAAATCGCGATTTATTTTTTTCGGAAGATATCCCTCTTACCTTTACTCATGCAGTCAAACACGAACTTCGACTGACCGACAGCAACCCCATTTATGTTAAAAATTATAGGCAACCACCCCAACAACGGGCTGAAATTGCTAATCAAGTTAATAAATTATTAAAACAAGGTATCATTAGAGAGAGTGTGTCACCTTGGTCGTGTCCTGTTCATATTGTCCCCAAGAAACCGGATGCCTCAGGAAACGTAAAATGGAGGTTAGTTATTGACTATAGGCGACTTAACGATAAAATAATTGAAGATAAGTACCCTTTGCCTAACATTAATGATATCCTTGATCGTTTAGGACGCGCACAATATTTTACAACCCTTGATTTAGCTAGTGGTTATCACCAAGTAGAAATGCACCCTAGAGATGTAGAAAAAACTGCTTTTACTACAGAACGTGGTCATTATGAATTTCTGAGAATGCCTTTCGGTTTAAAAAATGCTCCAAGTACATTTCAAAGATTAATGGACCATATATTGAGAGGAATTAGTAATGTTTTTACGTATTTAGATGATGTTATTATAGCTTCAACATCCCTTCAGGAACATATAAGCAAAATTAAAGAAGTTTTCGAACGTTTTAGAATTCATAATTTAAAGATTCAATTAGATAAGTCTGAATTCTTGCAAAAACAAGTTAACTTTTTAGGTCATGAATTAACTGACAAAGGCGTAAAACCAAATAAAGATAAAGTTAAAGCTGTTCTTAATTTTCCTCTGCCTAAAACGCAAAAGGATATTAAAGCCTTTTTAGGACTTGTAGGATATTATCGAAAATTTATTAAGAATTTTGCGCAATTAACTAAACCAATGACTATTTGTTTGAAGAAAAATCATAAAGTTGTACATTCACCAGAATTTTTAAAAGCGTTTAACAAATGTAAAGAGATTTTAACTACTGATCCGATTCTTAAATATCCTGATTTTAATGAACCGTTTATTTTAACAACGGACGCCTCTGATTTTGCTTTAGGCGCCGTCTTATCCCAAGGTAAAGTTGGATATGATAAACCCGTAGCATACGCATCGCGTACCCTTTCGGATACAGAAACTCGCTACTCGACTATTGAAAAAGAGCTTTTGGCTATAGTTTGGGCGGTAAAATATTTTAGACCATATTTATATGGCCGTAAGTTCACTATTTACACGGACCATAGACCCCTTACGTGGTTAATGTCAATAAAAGACCCAAATTCAAAATTAACTCGCTGGCGTCTCAAACTAGCAGAATACGATTTTAATGTTATTTATAAAAAAGGTTTGCAAAATACAAACGCAGATGCATTATCTCGAGCAAAATTATTTCATAATAGCATAGAGTCATTACAAGTTAACCTTGATTTGGAGGATGATAACGTTATTGATAGAATTTTTGAAAATGTTAGGAACGAAAACGAAAATGAGAACAATAATAATTTTGCGAGTAATGATAATGATGAAATTAATTTAGATAGTGCACCCTTATCTAATTTACCCCCTGATTCTGACAGTATGAGCGTAGTAACAACAGATCGTTTACCGATAACAGCAGATCAGATAGAAGTCGATAATAATTTAAGTAAAAATATACCTATTGTTGCAGATGCCATAGATAGACAACTAAAACAGTTTCACATAAGATCAACACCAGGTTCTTCGTATAGAGTAGATAATAGGTCATCTAGTACACGCTACACTATTAAAGATGTATTTATCCCAGTTAATAATACGGAACAAGAAGTTATTAATTTCCTAAAGGAACATACAATCGCAGATAGAGTATTCCATTGCTACTTCTATAATGATGAGTTGTACCCCGTATTTTCAAAAGTATATTCTACAGTTTTTAATGACAGAGGTCCCAAATTATTTAAATGTATTTCGCGTGTTACTTTAGTAGAGAACAAGACTGAACAACAAGATTTAATTAAGAAATACCATGAAGGTAAAACAATTCATCGTGGTATTCAAGAGACTTATAAACAATTGCATAAAAATTATCATTGGCCTAGTATGCTACTAACTATTCAAAAATATGTAAATCAATGTGACACTTGTTTAAAAGCTAAATATGAAAGAAACCCTTTAAGACCCCCTTTAGCACTTACGGAAACCCCAACGAAGCCCATGGAACATTTGTTCATGGACCTTTATTCTACAGGTGGAGCTACTTTTCTTACTATTATTGATAATTTTTCAAAACACGCTCAAGCTTTACCGTTAAATGTAGTTAATAGTGTTAATATTGTAGAAGCTTTACTACAGTATTTTTCAGTAGTCGGTCTACCCCTTAAGATAACTACGGACTCTGATACTAAATTTGACAATGATATTATAAAAGAAATTTGTGCTTTACATGGAATCTATTTACATTTTACAACTCCTTATAATCCAAATTCGAATTCTCCTATTGAACGATTTCATTCTACTATTGCTGAAATTATTAGAATACAAAGGATGACCAATAAGGACGATCCTATTCAAATTATTATGAAGTATTCAATATTAGCTTATAATAACACTGTGCATTCAGCTACTGAATATACACCCCATGAGCTACTTTTTGGTCATACTTCTTCTCGAAATCCATTAGAATTATATTTTAATAAAGAGTATTATCAAGACTATGTTATTAAGCATCGTATGAACGCCGAAGCTGTCCAGGAATGTGTTGCAGCTCATATGTCAAAGAACAAGGAGCAGGTAATTGCAAAGCGTAATCAGGTGGCTGAGAACTTGGCTTTTAAGGTAGGTGAAACAGTCTATAAGCAGGTCGCCAAGACAGCGCGTAACGACAAAACGAAGCCGGTGTTCAAAGGTCCGTATAAAATAATCCATTTACATCCTAATAATATTGCAGAGATTATAGGAAACCACCCTAATTCTAAATCTATAAGGGTCCATTTTAAACTCCTACGGAGACCTCACCTTGTTACAGGACAATCGTCAGCGGAGCCTTCGTGCTCTACGCAGCAGCAAATGTAATAATAGACCCCGTAGATAACACGAATGGTATACTTTTATTGAGAGAAGGAAAAGTTTTAAAACAAAACAATTTCTTTAATCTTGCTTGTGTTTATAACATTACAGATTTACATGTTAGTACGGTTAAAATAATGTCTTTATTTTCTAGCATAAAGTTAGCAGAATTAAAGCTACCTACTAATGAGTTACATAAAACTTATCATGATCAAATTTATCAAACTTTAAGTCTTATAGATAAAAAGATTGCTTTTATCACACCTAATGTGAGAGTAAAACGTGGCTTGATTAATGGTTTAGGATCTATAGTCAAGGCAATAACAGGAAATTTGGATAACGATGATGCTTTAAAGTTTGAAAACGAGATAAATTATCTCAAAAATCAAATTTCAAAGACTCAAAATTTACAGAAAAAGTCTTTAATGTTAGCTGAAAGTACGGCAAGTGAATTTAGTAATCAAATTAAGAAAATTAATGATAATCAGAGTAATTTAGTTAAGATTTTTCAAAATACTAGTAATATTACTAATACTATTTTAAGTCATATTAATTTTCTAGATATGTATGTGCAAATCGATTTTAGTTTGCAATTAATTTTAGATAAGCTTATGGTATTAGAAGACGCAATGTCATTTGCGCAATTAGGAATAGTCCATCCTAGTATAATTAGCCCTCATAATTTAGTTTTAGAAATTTTGAAAATGCGAAAGTTATTCTCTTTTACACCTGTAACAGAAATAAGTGCTACTAATATTCACTTCATAGAAAGAGCAATTAATGTTAAAGCATATAGTACACAAAGTGCACTTACCTTTATTTTGGAAATTCCTTCTATTGATAATAATGTGTATGATTTAATCCACCTATTTTCCATTCCTAATAAAAATAACCTAGTTATTGTCCCTAAATCCAAATACCTTATACTTGGGAGTGAAGAGTATACTTACATGTGGGAAGATTGCCGTCTCCTAAATGAAGATACGCATCTCTGTAAGGCATTGGATATGAAGTCTACAGCATCAACTGAAGATTGCATTCCGTCGTTGATACAACATAAAGAAACAAATTGCACCTATGCGAAGATCAGCTTGAACTCCGTCAAAATACAGAAGATAAAAGAAAACAGTTGGATCGTGATCAACAATGAAGAAATTGTATTGAAAATCCAGTGTGGATCCAGAACAGAATACAGAAAAATACAAGGAGTCAACATATTGAAGACAACTAACGACTGTCAAATTCGCCTTAAGAATACAACTCTACAAAGCCATATAAATACTATATATTTACATGAAGCTATTCCTGTACCGAAGGAGCAATCAATACCAAAGGTTAATATTCGATACCAAATGAAATTAGAAGATTTATCGTTAGATAACCTACACCAACTTATTTCGGAAGCGAAAACTTTAAGCATTGAAGATGACAGCAGCTGGACGAGTGTAATGGCTATTCCAAGCTGGACTACAATTATCTTATACATTATTTTAACCTCAGTTCTGGTTTGGAAGACATACAAATGGATTTCTCGAAGAAAAGTCAAGAAAACAATTAATAAGAATGCTGCTGGACCCAAGATTAGTAGCGAGGACGCTACTGGAAGCTGCAAGATGCGCTTCCATCTTAGGGAGGGAGGAGTTACCACGGCGTAACCTGTGGAATCTGCCTGCTCAGCACTGACGCCGCGCGCGCATCGTGTTATATTTCATTCAAGCCGTAATTTAAATTCTAAAATAATAAAGGAGTCTTGTATCAGTCGCAATAGCGTAAACACATATTGTAACATTAATTTCTGTGTATAATAAATAAATTAGTTTTTAAAAACTAGTTTTTCGTTCGCCCGAATTTAACTCGGGGTGAGCTAAATAAAACCGTTTAAAAAATTAACTCCGCTGTAAATACGACCATACCTTTAAACAAGTATGTACGTACACAGAATCCATACGGCAAATGTCGCAGGAAGCCTTATTACTCCTTCCTGGAAACATTGGTTTAAGGCTATAAAGCCTTAAAATACTTGCCTTTTGCTTTTGATTTTCTTATTGTGCAGTTATTTTGTATTTTTATTGCAGTTATAATGTAGAGATATGGTAGGAAGGAATCGGAAATAAACATTTTAAATTATGTTTTATGATAATTTAGTATTGCTTTATGTTTGCTTTTACACGGTAGTTATGTTCATATCCTTATTTTTCGACGTTATGAATTTAAAAAATCAGCAAAGTGTGAGCCGAATTCGTGTAAAAAGGGCTGTACAATTAGCTATATAAAAAACGGTAAAAATCTCGTTTTTTGTTGTTATAACGGCAACATAAACTCAAACAATCTGTTAAAATTATGTGTCTAGCTATGACGGTTCATGAGCGGAGTCTTAGTAATAGGGTCCTGTTTTTATCCTTTCTTGTACGGAATCCTAAAAACAATTACTAGGTACTTTCGTTGGAGCAAAAGTCTTGAGGAAACATTTAAGATTGAAAAGAAAAAAAAAGTCTTATGTATCCATTCTCTCTGGGTTAACTTAATACAAACTATGGCATTAATCCTTTTCATTCTGAGACGAGATGCATGCCCAGCACTTGGATATTTGTGGGTTGACTAACTCTTACTACCAGTCCTTTTACTGGAACCATTGGCAATTAAAATTAGACAAAAATATCGCTCCCCATCCCTCCTATTAATACTACTTCGATTATAACTTACTAATACTCACTCGTGCATAGACTAGGGATGTTAATGCAATTGGGGTGAGTTATCTATGGAACCGTCGCCACGTGTCCGTTGTCTGGCAATATATCATCGCTATTAATCCTCCATTTGTAATCTGTACCACGCTTCTGGAAGATGGGGAATGTTTGATGTTGACAAAATAATCATATAATTCACATATGAAAAACGAGTTTCTTTTTTAAATATAGCTTTCTTTTTAGAAGTGAGTATTTATAAGATTTGTATAAGGGTAGTGCCACCGCGTAGCACTTGTTTTAAAATACTTTTTATTCGGTCAACGATTGTTCGCAACTATTTGCTGGTCACACTTATACAAAAGACAGCAGTCTTCAGGAGTTGCAACATTTATGACCATTATTCTTCATGGATGACATGAACAGAAGTAGCAAAAATTTTTAGCACAAAATATAGGAATATTTCATTTGTCCATTGCGATTACATTCTTGAAATTGAATTTAGTACAAATCTTGTATATGCAGTTATACCACGCTGGTATATGCAGTTGGTGTATGAAGTTGGCGTATGGTCGATGAAGGTGGTAGAACTCATTATTCCACTGTTGGTTAACATGGGTTTCCTCACAATAAGAAGTGTTTAAGCCACCGTATTAGCTATGAATTGGCAGACGCCAACGTCATATTATTCCAATAGTTCTGGGTTAAAGTAATGCTTTTACGCCCAGTTTTAATCAATATATATAAAAGGCAAAACTGATTAACTGACTGACATATCAACGCACAGCCGAAACTAGTGTATCTAGAAACTTGAAATTTGGTACAGGGGTTCCTTTCATGATTAAGTGAACACTAAAAAAGGATTTTTCGAAATTCTACCCCCAAGGGATTTTCGACTTCTATGCGAACGAAGTCGCTGGCAAAAGCTAGTATCATATATACCCTTACTAGAAGTTATTATAGACCATTGGTGTGTATTAGTCAATTTTGTCGGATAAAACAATCTTAAAAATAGATTTGTCCCAACTAATGTTGTTTGTAAAGTTGTTAAAATTTGAAAAAAATAAAGGTATCTATTTTAACTTCTAGTAAGGGAAAGATAGATTATTGTAACCGGCTGTTAGAGATTTTTAATACCATCCCAGATATCCAGTGGACAACAATATGTTGTGATGATGATGTAAACATAAGGCCCACGCTTACAACAATTCCAATATATTTTTAATGTGTAACGTGCCTACGCGAAAATGTTCTGTAGATTAAAATTATGGTGATTTAACCATAATAACTTCTTATGGATAGGCTTGGGTCCTAAAATCAATATGTTGCATAAATATTGGTACTAAACTTGGAAGTCATAAATTAAGCCTATTCCGATGGGCATTATTTAGGGTAAGTTAAGGCTATTATGTGGTAGATATTTAGTATCGACTCTCTTATTTGTTTAGAAAACCGTTGGAAATATTTTATCGTTGGACTGTTCTTAGGGTGAAACTGCACTGCCAATTCCTCCGACCCATTTTTTATAGTAGTGTTCATTGAGTATGTGGAGAGTTATGAAAGTAGAAGAAGCTAGGCAACCGTGCCATTTGGCACTCGATACTATCTGCTTACACCGTTAGGGATTTGGCGTGAGAATGTGTGTGTGTTTATTGAGTTAATAGAATTTTACATTACCTACAATATGTTATTATTATTAACATTAATAAAAAAAATTCGTAGAGAAATATGACTGTGACATTGTGTCTGATCATATTCGCCATCGCATTTAAATCAGTGGGTTATACATTTAAACAGTGGAGATAATCTATATAAAATATTCGCGACAATTAAAATCGTCTAAGATTGCGTCAAATTTTTAACAATTTTCGAATTTTTCAATCTTAAAACGCAATTATATGATGCTATTAATTGCTAATATAAATTCTTCGTACGATGCCACGAATTGCGAAAATAAAATCGGTAGAATTTTATTCGCAGTGCGAGCTAGCCTTTAGAAACACTTAATCGTCGAAGAGGCGTTAATCCATAAAATACAACGTATAAATGAACGTATAACGTATAGCGTAGTATCTGACGTTAATTTGAACGAGGTTTTTAACCTACTTAATGTAAATAATTAATAGCAATGATGTAATAATAAAGAAACGCACTAACTGCATGGAAGATTACTAAAACGTATTTATAAAGCTGATAAGTTGAACTGAAGATTAAAAACATCAATTCATATATTCACTTTATCGTAATAAATCTGATTATTATGAACTGAATAACGAATGTAAACAAACTAATATCTGTATCTATTCGTTACAACTTTAATTATAAAAATGAAGTCTGTTAAAAAAGGGGGAAGAAATGAATGAAGGAAACAAAACTTAGTAAATTCGGATTTCATATATACATATTTTATCATTAATCGTTTCGAAGCGGCAGTAGTTTTTCTGACATTCAAAGGAGTCCTAAAGGAACCAACTGATACATATGAATTTCGATTTTGATTTTTGAAATACTACACGGGTATCGTGGAATTCGTAGGAAGTTGAGGATAAAAACTTTTAACCTCTGTAAATAAGTAATCTAACGTTATTTCAAATATGTTAAAAATATACATTCTGAAATTAAAATATCCTAATTTATTTCTCGCATGTAATAAAAAACTACATTTTGAAATTCAAATGCGAATGCTCGAATTTTAACTAGAAGTCTTGATAACTTGAAGAACGATAACATAGAATGTCTAAGTAACGTTTATCAATACTTCTTAGACCGATTAAGTTATGGTTACGGTTATGGTTACTAAGTTACGGTTATGACAATTAAGTATACCCCAGCAATCAAAAATCAGACAGGTGCGCCACTGAGCTGTCGGCGCGAGGCGTGGTCGCGTTATCACCGATTGTATTTATGAGCTGAGCTTTATTTATGAGGGGAGTGATTCTACTCAGCTAATTGTCAGCAACAGACCACACACAGGTTTGCCGTTAAGAACAAGAAAGGAAAATCATATACTTAATTTGTGATATATGTTCCACTTATACGTATAAAATAAATATGTATGTTAAAATGGAAATAATAAAAATGGTTAAAATGTTTCGTGATACCAGGACCAGTATTTGGTAAGTTTTTTATGGTACTAAGTACAACTACATACAAACTATTTTAATAGTTAATTATATTTGTAATAGGTATTTTTTGTTAAAATGGCCAAAGAAATTGACATTTTAAAGAAGTATCTAAGGTTCAAAAGATGAACGAGTTGACGTAGTCTTGCTTTATAAATGTCCATATTATTCGTAAGTCATTCAGTATTCAAGTTCAGTAAAACTTCATGTAAATAACGAAAATATAAATAATATTGCGATTACCTGTCGTGTCAACTATAACATGTGATTAAGTCTTAAGTTAAAATATCTACTAATGACGATGTAAATCTAGAAATTTAGTCCATAAATGGTGATAATTTACGTGTCTAGTAAGTCTCTTGACCCCCTTAAAATAAACATGGTTTCTAAGTAAACGAGTTTTAAGGTGCAGTGTGATTCCAATGTTAATTTTTTTTTTTTTTATCGTATAAAGGTAGCAAACGAACATGCAGTCCACCTGATGGTTTAAGTGCCACT
>DWNR01003444.1:0-11789 GCA_018250455.1 Polygonus leo | reverse complement strand
GTTAAGGATAGCTAGGTTATTAAAAGCGGTCATTACAGAATATATTCCGACTTCCAATAAAAATTATAGATTATAGTAGAACTTATCTTATTCAATATATCAGACGGTAGAACTCATACAGTTCAACTGTGGGCTTAAGAAGGTTTCTTAACCATCATAAACTTCCCTAAAGCAAATCGTGTGTTTGGGCTGGAGAAGTATGGTTAGCTATACTTTAACATAAAGCGAATTATTCAGTCCTAAAGAAGATGCTCATCTGTCTGTGGTTTAAGCAGGACTTTAATCCAATTTTAGGTTGAGGTTGAATCATGTCTTTTAGCGATATTGATTACTACGAGACTAACTGCATGCTCTTGCTGCTTTTGTACTTTAAAAATTTCATCCGTTATACTAGTTCATCTATGTAGTAGTCATGGACTGATGATCCACATGTGTCATATATTCGTAATCTTATTATTATTATACTATTATTATTATACGATTATTCGTTTGTTATCTAAAGTTGGCGCGTCCATAGTACTCCCACCTGTGGAAATTTTACTAATACAGTACGAATTAAAGCCAGGCACATCGTCACAGCTTGCCACAATAAAGTCGCTTTCTCCTTTTTTCGAGCGTTTTCCGAACGTGAACGATTCCCGACGTTTTTGCAACGACTGCGTCGCGTGCACGCAACAACATCGCCGCGTTCTTGCGTCTGGGAAATCATTGATAGAACAGATCTAACAAAATGTCGCACTACATAATATTTCCAAAATCAGAACAGGAACTAAATCTCTGTTACATTAAACTTGGCCACGTGCGAGAGAGATAGAAAGACTTTTTATATCGCGTATGCAGTGTGACATCATAACGTGAAGTTATTCACAGACACTACACACATACATTACGTAATTGTGTGGTACGCGCCAGCTTCAATTAACAGGCGTATACCTAGTTTTAAAAAGCAACTTTTGTCTTTCGTATAGTCTTCTCATTTTTAAATATATGTTAAACGTGTAATCGAATATTAATGTTCGTATTGTAATAATATCATATATTACGTGTCAAAATAAATAATTGGAACTGCAATCTTTCAATTTCCTTCTATCTCCGTATCTCTTATTATCTCTCTCTTCTCCGATTTTCTAAATGTTAGGTTACGTAAAGCAAGTTACTGTTCAACTGTTCCAGCACGTGTCATAAAATATTGTTTGTATGAATATATAGATCTTATTTCCGACGAAAACCTTTAACCTAAAACATTTTAACCTTTTAAGCGGTTTAAAAGGTTACCGTACCGTAAAACCGTTTAAAAAATATATTTCACATTTTACATAATTTTCTTCGGTTTGTTTCAGAAATCAAAAAAAAAAACCTGAAGGCAATGGTGAAAAATTTATTAGAAGACATGAATTTTGAAGAAGTAACTATTATTGATTCAGCGGAACCTGCTGCGGAAGACACTCAGACGTTAAAACAAAATCACAGTTCCGATGTCGTATGGACACGTGACTCTTCGATGTCTAAAAGACGAACGAGCGAGAAGCGAGAATCTTTTACGGGAACAGCAGGACCTGCCATTCCAATTATAGAAACATCCAAAATAGTTGACGACGATTGTAAAATAGTAGACATTGAAATTATAGATGATATCGATAAATAAACGAATCTTTACGCTTGCCAGAAGCTAAAGATACGCTCCCTCCAAGTTCCAGACTGCGCAGGTACACTTCGACAAACAGAAAGGAGAAGGTTGCTTATTAATCAATAACAGTGCTTTAAGCTCCTTTACTATTTGAGCAGGATTATTTTTCTTACACCTTTTTACTATTAGATGCGATAGCTAGAATTATTTCTTGCGATAGATATTTATTTTTAAAATCAGTGCGATATGGGATTAAAACATAAGCGTCAACGAAAAAGGCCATAATTGACCTCCGCCACATCCTAATACACAATAAATACACGCATAGCTTTTGTTAGATGTACTCTCAGAAAAATATTGTCAGTATAGTTTGGAACATGGTGTGTGACTTCAGCATCTGCATCAAGGATTGTTTCACCAAATATCTTATCTTTTAATTAGGTTTATGATGATTTATTAATTAGATTGGGTTCATCATTATCATGATTTAATACCTAATAACGCGTATGTGTTTTTCGGTAAATTTAAATCTCAATAATGCAAAATACAAATACAAAATATCTTTATTCAATAATAAGTACGTATAGATTTTAGAATTGAATTTTGTTATAGAGTTAAGAAACTTGGTTGTGTGTCATTTTTGTTTATTGTCGTCGAAACTCACATATGTAATTGTTGCACAAGTGACCGTCAATTTTAAACCACTTCATCAGTTATTATTTTTAAGATATTTTCATGTAATAGATATACTATAATATATTACCATCCTAAGTTACCATCTTGAGAAATATATATGTGATTGCAGAAGTGACTCCCGACTGTGATTTTTATATAATTTCCTTCTAAGAAAAAGCCCAGGAAAAGCTCATATAAAATAAGCAAGTTTTAATATTTCCGAGATTAGTCCCGAGATATTAATGCAAGCATGTCTGCTTATATCTTGATATGTCGTGAATGGTAATTTTAAAAAATCTGTAGTAACTAGATAATTGGATTTAGAATTCATAAAAAAACATTGAAGTATCTTTGAAGTTACAACTTTAAACTACAAAAATAATAAAAACTAAAGGATATCTTGCTTAAAAGTGATACGAGACGCGGACTTAGTCAAGAGTGATAGGCTGATATTACAAAATAACAATATCTTAATCCTTATCATATTTTCAGACCCCATGTTCATGGTAACTTCACGTGGTGCTAGAATAATTTGGATGGGTGGGTACAAGTTCCACCGGCACAGAGACACGGGCAGGAAGACGCGCTGGTACTGCGGCACGCACAACGGGCGCGGCTGCAGGGCCGTCATCTTCACCATGGGCGACGAGTTCATCAAGTGCAACAACACACACAACCATGGACCGCCTGACTTGCAAGCTTACTATTCTCAATTCTTGTAACTACCAGACTTGTACTACGAGTACTGAGCTAAAAGTGATCATTATATTTTTACCAGCCTACTTTTTGTATTCATTGTCACTTAATCCATCTTGTTACAGTAAGTAATTTGGTTGTTAAAAATACTGGTAACCTGTATACTAAATTATAATTCAAGTATGCGCCGAACGTGTGGCGCGAAAGACTCTAATTCTATGTTTATCGCGTTCCTATAGAAAAAAATGCTGTTTCTTTCTCCCCTTTATCTCTCAAGTAATACCAACCGTTCGTGTAAGTACATTTTGAATCAGACCAGTTTAGGATTAAGTTTTCCTGGAGGTGGACTGCATGCCCGTCAAAAACATCTAGTCAAGATTATTTTTAATATTTTTAAAATTTCTTTTTACAAAACTACTTCTATATTCTACTTTGTACGATTATAATTCTAATTATAACTTATAATATTAGAATTTAATTTGTCAATTACAGATCTCTTGGTTAGGTTATCACTGCATTTTAAGAGGACATAATTAATACATAATAATCCTGTTTTCAGAATCCGTATTCACGATATCCAATCGAGGTGCACCAGTCATCTTTATCTCCGGGTACAAGTTCCTCAGACATCGGCAGTCAGGGTACAAGACCAGGTGGTTCTGTGGGACCCACCAGGCCCAGAAATGCAAAGCGTCTCTCTTTACTATCGACAACGAGATTATCAAGATCAATAATGACCACAATCACCCACCCAACCCTGCTAAGGGGTAGTTTTATTGTATTAAATTTTGTTGTTACCTAAATTATACCGTCGGCTTCATGTAATTATAATAGACTTAGGTTATATAATATCTAAGTTAAATGGATAATATTAAATAAAAAATTGTTAAATACCTTAAATATCTCCCATATGTCATTTACATCCAAGAAGTTTAGTCACAAATTTTAGATCCCATCTGAGACAGTGGAATAGTGTATATTTTTTTATTAATAAAACGTACAATAACTTCTGTATGTATAGGTACTATACAGAAGACATCAATAAATCCTTCAACCCATCAACAAACACGGCGCTTATCATCATAAAAGAATATCGTGCAAGTCCTCATTCAACATCGGAAATCAAATTTCCGTCTTTCATTACATTACATACTTTTACCAGTTTTAGTTAATCATTTAAAAAATGAGAATGAACTGTCAATGAGAACTATCAACAAAACAAACCCACCACAACATGATGACCCACAATACTAATAAAACATCGTTTTCAGTTCTACCATTCTTCACGATGTCGGCGAGAGGCGCAAGGATCATTTACATCGCTGGCTACAAGTTCATAAGGCACCGAGTCACCGGGTTCAAGACGAGGTGGTATTGCACCGACCACCACAAGGGCTGTAAGGCTGTCATCTTCACCGTCGACGGAGACAAGATCATCAGATGCAACAACACACATAACCATGTGCCACCGCCGTGGTAATACCACGTAACAGTGGTGACAAATGTACTGGGATTACACAGAGCTATTATCTATTTCGTACTAGAAAAGACATTGTAATAAGTTGTAGCATGTAATAATAATGAATCTGATGGATGATTTTTAAAATTAATCATGATACCAACAGCATGAAGCAAAATCGTTTTTTTTTAAGAAAACGAATTTCCGTATGACTTATTCTTTGAAGTAACATAAAATATATTTTCTGTATTTTCTTTTTCCGCTTTATCGTAAAGTTTCTTTATCACTTCTACGAGGTAGTAGTCGATAGTAGTTCTTTAGCTACAAATACTAAATTTAGTAATGAGTATAGATTCTTTATTGTTGTTGGATAATTAATAATTACTTAACTTAATTCACAAACTACTAAATATTGACAAAATTAATCCCTGTATCCACTCATATCTAGTAAATTAATAATAATTTAAAATCAGCAAAATTGTTTAATGAAACTAGTACCAAAAAGTAATGAAACACAAATAGAAAGTCATCAAAATAGTTTTAAATTTACCTCCATCAAACAAATACCAATAAAATAAGAGAGATAAAACTCTATCTCACGAGTGATGCAATAGAGACTGTATCTCAAGAGAGATAAAATTCTCAATATATATATAGCCTATCGGGTATTGGTTTGATTATGACCAATGAAGAATTAATACATCCTAGACCACTTCTTATTCAGTTAAGATTGCGGTCAAGCTGAACACTATTTAAAATAAAAGTGAAAAGTATGTAATAATAAGCAGTCACATTATACAAAATATTTAACTGTGTACAAAAACAAGTGAAAAATACATGATACTGAAGTTGCGTTCAGAATTTTACATCATCATTTGTTCTCAACATCAAAACTGGAAAAAGTATGAAATAGTTTGAATAGAACGAAAAAAATCCAAAAATACACGCCTCATAGTCTCATCCATTTTTAATTAAGAATTTAAAAAAATGCAATAGGGGCTGATTAGATTTAAATTATTAATAAATTGAACTCATAAAATATAGTAGGCTGGCTGAATTAAATGACCAGACACATTCGAGAGGTACGTTGTTTCATGTGCCAAAATAAAATGTCATTTAAATCAAGAGTACTCAGGAGTATTAATATCAACTTCGATGTACTCGTAAAATAACTTTCTACCCCTTTTTAACCCCATTAGGCGATGATTTTTAATAAAATACGAAGCACGTCTTCCATCAATTCTGTTAAATAATGTTTATGGTAGAATTTTATCGTCAAATGCAAATAGGCTTCCAATCAGAAGTATACTTAAGCCATCAAAGAAAGGGAAAGGGACACGATTAGTGAAGTTTTTTAGTCGCTATCGTGACCACAACATGGATCCGTACATACAGATAAAAGGACGTCCTCGAAAGATATTTTTTTACAGTTTTTTAATTACTTTAAATAACAAAATGTGTATTAAAAATATGATCAGTGTTAAAATTAGGCATTTTTCTTGACATTTGTGTGTATATTTTATTTTGCAAATGCAATATGCAATAAATAGAGACATTTCCAGTTCAACAAATCGGATGATTTACCTCACTTTAGAGCACTACCTCAACGCTCCGCTTATGAGGCGTGCAATAAATACTCTAAATCTGTGAGAATACTGCGATTGGTGTGAATGCATCTTAACATTATATTTTAAGAATAACTTTAAAAAATATATAATAACTGTGTTGTGAACTTATCCATTGATATTGTGTTATTATAGTAATTTTAATTTAGTTAAGTTGACTTACCGGTTCATACGAAACTAATTGTACTAATAATTCGACAAAGTATTAAAATTAAATATTGACTCATTTTTCTACAAAGTATTCCAGCTTTTTAAAGAACATTCTTTACACCAGTTTAAAATAAATTATTTTGAATGAATTGTTTTAACAGACAAAAAAAATATCTTAAAGAAATCTAAACTATTGGACAGAACGGTTTAGTAGAAAAAATTAAACGATTTTTACAATGATGATAATGATTCACACCGAATTACATTCGTATTTGTATGTACCTAATTTAATTTTGATTTCATATATGTAAATAATTTGTAGATTTTTTTTTAAGAAAATGTCAAAGATATGTAAAGTCTACTGAATTACCACTGTATTGTATTAAATGACTAAAACGAACAACGTTCTGTTGGACACAAATTAGAGATATAGATTTGACTAAGGGCCGTATTAATGAAGTGAACTTAAGATTGAGCTTAATACGATCGATCTCAAGTATGGTTTTCAGTACATTTTACCTTATACAAAAACTGTACTACCGATTTCAATCTTGAGTTTATTAGTACTTTATTAATACGGCTCTAAATGTCTCAGCTTACTATACCGTACCATACCATAACCGTACCGTTTCGTCATTTGTCACAAATATAAAGCTACGCCCACCGAACCGGTCACGGTACGGTACGGTATAGGAACGGTATAGTGGCCAGAGGGTTTAATAAATTTTAAGTTAACATTTATAAAACTTACCGAATTACATTTATATGTGTATACTTGTTACTTTAAAATGTTTTATATAATTTTACTTTATTATTTAAGTAATGGCACAATGGTTTCATACTTTAAACCTAGTTATAAGTCGATATAAACGTATTTTCTACTACTGCTATAGAATTATACTTCCAAGACTGATTTTTCTCTTAAAACTGTTGCAGTTATTAGATGTATTATAGTACAAGCATTAATAACTATCATAATATTTATATTTCACTAGCTTTTGCCCGCAACTCCGTCTGCGTAGAAGTCGAAAACCCCTTGTGGGTAGAATTTCGAAACATCCTTTCTTAGTGCTCACTTACATAATGAAAGGTACCCATGAAAACCCCTGTACCAAATTTCAAGTTTCTAGGGACAGTCATTAATCAGTTTTGCCTTTTATATTTATAGATTAATATACTGATACCGACACATCCCTTTTGCAACTTGTAGCAGTTGTTTGCCAACAATTTGTATTTCAGTCAGTATAGTTTAGTAAATAAGTTACAAAAACAAACAAATCTGTATTGATTGACCCCGTATGGGAATCGTAACAGTTGTATGGGAAAGAGCAGGTGGTGGACCTCGCCTACTTCGATCGGGAAGGTACCACCGCCACCCTCTTATAAGGTTTGCGGTCGGTGGTACACAAATAATAGTAGGTTTTGTATATAGGGTTTTGTTGAGGCTTGGTTGTATGATAGCTACACATCTAAAGTTAACCATAGGTATGATTCAATCTTAGTTGGCACAATTTACTATCACGTTTGCATGCTCGTTTGCTACCTTTAAATGAAAAAAACATGTTAATACTTCTACAGAGGTAACATTTAACCTGAGCATCTAAACAGTCTAATTATGTATTAATTTATTGCAGGATTAAATTTTATATATTTGTATTTCGTATTAATTCATTATTGAATACAGCCAAACAATCAAAATATAGATATAAAAGATAGTTATCAATGCTTATGTGCTAAAGAAACTATTCTAATCATGTAAAATTTAAAAGGAATAAACTTATAATGATGGACTTAAGTGTTTACGACTATATTCGGATAAGATATTGTAGTAGAAAGTATGTATAAAGGTAACGTATTCAATCAATTGGTAATGTTATGTGTATTCTTTTCAGGTAATTGAAAATACCCAGAATTCGGATTATGAAGAAAGAATAAGAAAAGGAATGAAAGAAAAAAACATTATTCATTTGCTAACAATAAAATCTACAGCTAAAAATAAGTACCAGGCAAATTTGTTAAATTTCAAAATACGACAGCAAATGACGGGAAATTGCGTCGCTTCCCTTTGTCCAAGTTAATGAAGAAAAACCTCAACTGATTGGCTTATTGTGACTACATCACAGATGGCCAAGTTACAGAAAAAAAGATACATTTGAAGATTCATAGGCTATTACCATCATCGACAACATTTATTTACATAATGTTGTTTTAAATTCTTTAGTTCAAAGTTATTAAAAATAAAAAAAAAGTTTCAGGATTTCAGAATTTTCGTATGATCAGTAGCTGTTAGGGATTGAGGTCCTTGTAAAGAATGTCATAATATCATTCACAGTTACAAAAGGGTTTCCAGAGTAATGGGTGCAATGGACACACGCAAATACCAAACACCCAGACTCAGATAGTCAAAGTTCACAATTTGGGTTTTTGTCGGTTAATATAGTTAAACACGGAATCCTAAGCGGCTAAGATTGGTTATTAATCACAAATATGGGAGCAAGATTTGAAGTATTGAAATATATACTCGTATTAAGTTACAGTAGGAAACTTGGCTATAAAATGTAGTCTATGATATTCGGATAATTAAAATAAATCTAAGGACACCTCAAATTTTAAAATCTGTCAGTTCTTTCATCTATAATGAAGATACATTCACAAAGACTTTCCTTCTGGAGCAGCATAGTAAGGATTCCATTAAATTTCATTGTAATTTTTCACCTGTAGCATATTTAATGACTCCCCTTCGAACGGCGTCGAAAAGGTACCTATAGGCGTCGAAAAGACAGAAGATATATGATGCAACATCGGTCAGCAAAATATCTGACTTCTTACTCAGCTAAATTAGTTCTCTGATATAAAAGGTGCAGGTGGAGCTTACTGTACTGAAGGTAGCTTCTAACTTATACAGACTGAATCCAAAAAAACCCTGATTCCTTCATCATTCTAAGACCATGACATAAATGTAATGATTTAAGAATCTTTAAAAACTGAAAACAGAAATTATGTCGAATGGCACTAGACTAATACTTTTGTTTTATTTCCAAGGACCGGTTTTCGGGAAAGGCAGTCGAGGGGCAGAGGTGATATACTACGGCGGATATAAGTTCATGAAACAGCGGATCCAAGGCATGAAGACGAGGTGGTGGTGCAGCGAAGTTAGAAACAAATGCAAAGCGGTCATCATGACTTTGGGTGACAGGAATATAATTAGTTGCAGAAATGTTCATAATCATGAACCTCTCCCTCAATATAATGTTAATTACTCGGAGAAGAATTTTCGAAATTGCAAAATAAAAATTCAAGCTTGAGATGTAATCATAGTCTACAATAGGATTTCTGATTTTTATACGAATCGTGTAGGAGGTAAATAACGGAACAAATCGAAGAGATAAATGATGAATATTGGAGAAAACTATTTTCATGATCAAAGCTGTAACGTCTCGTCAAGTCATAAATAAATGATGGTGATTTCTTCAGGTGGCGTGCTTGGTTCATCACTAGGTGAAATTACATAAAAATGTGAGGTTTAACTTCTTGCTGTCATATCTGTCCATTGCAGTCAGACACATTGTATCATCAAACCATTAAACCTAACTCCTTGTAAGTGATGCTGACCAGAGATTAAAACTATTACATAATTGACGTTGTTTTCATCAGCCTTAATATTCGATATAATGATGAAAAGGGACAAACCATCTTAGGACTTCATATTTGATATCTAATACACGTAGTAAGTATACTATTTAGTATCTACTTTCGAGTCTTTATAAATAATGGAACTACAATGTAAAGAATTTAGCGTTTAGTCGCGTGTAGTGATATTAAAATTTATTAATTTGACTCGTATGTTACTCGTGTATTTAGATAAAGTATTTGATAAGTTACTTATGTCAGTTTTTTAACGCATCTCCAACAATAATATTGTTTTATTGTCTACGCCATTGCGCTTTCATAATCATCTTGCATGTTCCCTTTCAATTCATGTTTCGTCTCGATCAGTCGTGAAGTTTTCCAATGATCAGTATGCCAAATAGCGTGAACTGTTGTCGTAGTAGTTTTTGTGTTGCGCAAACATTTCTTCAAGCACGCGTTTCAGGAAGACGATTGATGAACATGATAGCGCACTGATGTGGATATGCCATATTTTCTATCTTAAGGCTTACATTCTGTAGCATAAAAATTTCAATAGAAATATATATTTCTGATTTATACCCTATGTATCTTGTAACTCAACGGTAATATTGATATTTTGCTATTAAAGTGTTACGTATCCAGATTATTTTTCTTAATTCCTTCTTTCTCTGTTTCCTGACTGCGTTATTTTAATTGGTTTTAATTAAATGTATGCTCTTGCATTATATTTTTTTACTATTTTTCCAATATGATTATGAAATTACTGATGGCTTAATCAGCCAATCTGTCACTGCTCCTCTGTTGATATACACTGAACATTTCTCCCCAATATACGATGATACCCCATCCCCCATAATACCCCATAATCCTTAAAATAATCTTTTTTTGATATTCATGAAGGTTTACATTATATTACGAAACTTATAATATTGTTAATGGACAAATTTAATTCTTCTTAATATATTACAAATATATTCTCACATGAAATGAAAAAGCATGTTAAAATTATTTCATGTAATAAATCATGTAACTCAGTGCGTTTTACAAAATCCGAAGCATATTAAAATTATTTTATTAAATAACTCAAAAGTGACTACATCTTTGTAATTTCTGATAGTACTTTTTTGTACATTAATGACTCAATGATGATAATTTTGTGCTTACAGGCTGCACCCAACCTTATTTTGTTAGGACCAAAAACGGGTGTTTAAGGATGATCGTATCAAATTACTACTTCACAAAACATCGTATCAACAACTGGAGAACGAGATGGCACTGTGGCACCCACCACAAGTTCAAGTGCAAGGCGAGCGTGTTCACCATCAACGCAACTGGGGAAGTTATAAAGATTAACAACACACACAACCACCAGCCAACACGCGCCTGTCGGAAATTCACACACATAGCATCTTAGTGACACTATACGAATCAAAATTATAAGTTTCATTTTAAAAGCGACTTGAAATATTGAGCATTTTAAAAGAATGGGTCTTTCGAAAATGTGGATTTTAGAAAAGACTTCAAAATCATTTTTTTTTAATAATTCGTTAGACCAATTTCAACACACATATCATTTTAGTGACAAATATTAAAAGTTTCATTTAAAAAGCGACACGCTTATTCAATGCATTGAAAAGAACTTCAGTTTTTCAAATTGAAAAAAGATTTGTTTTTAAAAAAATGGTTTGATCTTTGTGTCATCTTTGTGTCATTTTAATTCCAAAAAGTGCTAAAGTTTAGTTGTTATCAGTGTAAAATTCATTCTTGTCTTAAACCAAGTGTATATTTATTTAGCTATTAAATGTACTATATCTATATGTATGTGTTTGAATACTGTGAAAAATATAATCTGTATTTTTTTTATTGTGTAAAGGTAGCAAACGAGCATGCAGTCCACCTGATGGTAAGTGGCCACTGCCGCCCATGG
>DWNR01003443.1:0-11789 GCA_018250455.1 Polygonus leo | reverse complement strand
GACACTATACTGAATCCACAGCAAAAAGAATTATTAAAATCGGTTCATAAATAACGAAGTTATGCGGGAAAGTTTGCTTGTTACCCTTTGCAGGTTGAGGAATTCCATGACATATCTACTTAGTTGAAGGCCAAATAATTATGACAAAAAGGGACCAACTTTGGATCAAGACCTACCTAACAAAAAAGAATTATCAAAATCGGACTACTCTGTAAAAAGTTATGCGTGGCCATTCAGCAAAAAAGAAAAAAATATGTACGTCACGAATTGAGAATCTTCTTTTTTGGAGTCGGTTACAAAGTGAAAATTAATTAATAATTGTGATGCCGGTGCCATCTTTTCCTTCACTTCATATACCTCCTTCCTACTACCAGATATGGCACCGATATCAAAATTATTAATTTTATTTTTTTACTTTTTAGTTCATCTTGAAGTCGGTTTTATTTTTAGTTATTAAAAAGTTTTTTTTTTGTTGATAACTTACGTACGAAACACTCGCGGGCCGCAAGTAACGCGCAAGTAAGGGCCGCGCGTTGCCGACCCCTGATCTATAGTATAAGCGTATCCCAGGGATTTCCAAACTATTTAAGGGCATGAGACGCCTTTTCCAAGATAAATTGACACCTCAGCTAGATTACTTTAAAACTTATATCTCTCGTTTCTTTCTTATTGATATAAAAAACATAAAAAAAATAATTACCAATTTAAAAACTTTGCGCTTGGTTGGTTATGTCAATCTCTGAGAAATCTATATCGGCTGTCAATGATACGAGACCATCGTTTTAGATCAATTTAGGAATCCTTAGCCTCACCCAATCGCGAATTGGACGTGTTGCGATTTGAAATAAAAGCACCGAGAGGTTTTAAAGTTGTTACTTACACATGAGGCGAATATCTTCCGAATCCGGGATAGCACCGCATCTGTTGTAACCTTAGATACGATTCAATCTTACTTGGATTAGTAACAAATGTACCTACATGGCCGGTAATGACCAATAATACTTACGATAAAACAAGAATAAAATAAAATACTTAATATTAATTTTATGTTTCATGTATTGTGTTAATTTAATACATGAAACAGTTTACGTTACGTTTTTGTTTATTTACCACATTAATTACGCCATGGAAAAAATGAAATTCCAAATATACCATGTTGGTACTTACTATTTTTTAATATGATATAATTGGTAGATACATAAAGGTATATATAACATTTAAAATTACCAGTACTTATTGAGTTTGGATATCTCTTTCTAGGAATTCCGAGCAACTGAAAACATGGCGTAGCAATATTATTCATAATCTTACCATTATTGTCCCATTTCTGTGTAAAGCAGATATTATCAAAAGCGAAAATATTGGATCAATGCGAATATATAGATACCGCCAAAATATTATTTAACATTTTGTGGACTCGAGTAGAAAATAACAATACACCTACGGCGTCTAATTGGTATACATTTTGATGGTTAATATTTTTTGGTTAAGACATAACGCAATATTTAATGATGGTTTGAAACTGTGACTTCCTCTTATTTCAAGATTATTTTTAAACGATCTTATGTCTTATTACTTGTAAATTCGTGGTCTAAAATGCGTCAAATATAATTATAATAATTACCTACATATAATAACACAGCTCGTTTATCAAAAACTAATAGGTCTCGTTTTGCAGCAGTACGTTCATTAGGTTCTAATCATAAATTAGACTCAATTTAAAAAAAAATAATTGATTTATTTATCATAAAACGTTACGTATACAATAAATACGTAAAAATACTGTGTGCATTAATTCTCAATCAATTCATCAATCACGGTTATAATTAAAAAATATATAAAACAATACGATAGGCACAATAGAATCAAATAATAATATACATATAGGTATTATCCATAATTATCTTACTAAGACGACATCAACAAAACATAAGTATCATACTATATGGGTAATATGGGACACGTATTAATAACAGTATAGATACCGTAATTATATTACGTAATGCTAAAAGGTTACTTTTATTGATTTAATATAATCGCTTAGAGCTAACATTGCCAAATGTAGGTCAGTGTCAGAGGACATTCTACAATGACGCGACTCCTTTTTTATAATCTCTGTTTATGAACTAGTTTCCCGCAAAACTTTTTATTAAATCAACTTGAGCCCGCCATTCTCAACTTTTAACTAATTAGTGCTAATTACATTACATTTATTTTAAATTTATTAACAAGTTAAAATCATATTACAATCAAATTTAGGAATTATAGAATTAAAACTGTTTAAGTACGTAAAACTTCTTTGGGGGTTAAGGAAATTTATAGGATATTACCGCGTTAAGAGTACATTGGCTGTATATATGTATAATTATACAAATATACCTCATTTAATTCCGAATTAACACTATTATAATTATATTTAAGTTAGTATAATTATGTATGATTTAGTATTGCATTCTATTTGTGAACCAAATAAATTAATACTCCATATTGGAGGCCCCAATCGTAACCAAAATTGACCGAACCTAACTAGCATAAACATTAAAGTTTAAATAAGTTGGTATATGGATACATACAAAAGTGTTACAAAAAGCTAAACATAAACTTTTAAACACGAAAATGTATTTGAGAATATAAAGGGCGAACTCAAAGAAAGATTTCAACACAAAAGTTAAACATTAACAGATAGAACCGTTATAAGTAATGGAATGCAAGTAGCTAAAAATATAACAAATAATACGAACGTAGACGCTCAACAGACAGTGCTCGTTGAGCGTACAAGAAGGAAAGTCAATTGAATATCTCGCTCACGTCGCATCAACTTTGTAAGTACAGTTGGAAAGAAACTGTTCCGGACGATCTTTTATTGAAACTATCCGAACTGCGATAAACTATAATAAGTATTAAAATATTTTTTCAAATTTGAAACTTATATTTTATCACACGCTTTTACTTTGTTTGCAATTTCGATTAGTATCTATTAAAATATTTCGTGAAATAATAAATGAAAAATTTAAAAAAAAAATTGGAACTGATCGCAAATCGTTATGCGCAATGAAGAGTTCAAGCGTATAATATAATTCTTCTCAAATTAGATGTCCGGGTATACGGAAGCAGTATCATACGTTTGGAAATGGTATCATTACGGCGTCAGATTACGAGACAAGTGAGCGGCACAAAGGCGCTAATGAGGGCGGCGGGGGTGCGCGGGGTGAGGGGCGGGGGCGAGGAGGTGGCCCATGAAAGCTGTCAGCGGTTGATTTTTCCGAGTGTCGTGGGCGCGCTGATCGATAAGTCACGGGGTTCGCGCCGAGCTCGCCACTTGCCGCTCAATAGTTAGTTAGCCTCCGCAAATCTCCCGCCACTACTAATATACCATATCATTGAGCTTTACCTGCTTCAAGGTACTCTCGAAGGCCAGGCCACATACCACGAATGTTCCAGTAGCTAACTATATCTACAAGTTTGCAATTTAAATTTCTTTTAGTTTACTCAAAAGATGACTCGAGCAATCAATAAAAGTAAAGGTATCTTCAATTCATGTTCAATGTTTACAAGTATCCGAAACCTATCTATTGCATATGTATCTATCTATTGCAATCCACGGAAGTTGTGTAATATTCATCGGCACAAATTAATCGAAACTGCTGACGTGCGACGTAGCGTCGTAGCGCAGTGTGCTACATAGTCGTAGAGCGCTACGAAACTTTACAAGTTAACCTCATAGACACGTATCTTATGGATAAAGTTACTGCTACAAGTATGTCTTCTACTAGAAAAATGTTCTATTAGTTAATTTTTAAAAGTTTAGAAATTCAGTTACCTTAGTTACATTCTTTAATAAGTAAGAGACTACTAAACGTTAAAAGTTAATCAGGTAGATAAGTTTAAGAAATAAGTAAGTAAAAGATTGTTGAAAGTTAAAAGAATTGGGGGTAAGATGTGATGGATGCAGTACTGCAACGCAGAAGTGCAGAGGGAGTGACGGACATCGATCGCGACCGCGCTGTCGCCCCCACCCCGCTACTAAACGTTATCTCGCATGCCGTACTAGTACACAATGCTCTGTCATAATACTGGATAGCGGGAAAACAAAAATTAGCTGCATTACTTCAAAATACGCTAAATATTACGAAAAGAGACTTTGCAGTTTGGAAATAAAACTTTATTAATATTCGGATAGTGATCGAGCGAATATCGATTCGACAAACCTATAAAATCTTAATGTAATTATGTATGATGTTATTTTTAGAACAGTTAGCTTTATTTGCAAAAAATGATGCTTCAGAAAATATGAAATAAATTACTAAACTAGTTGTTCAATAACGCATTGATTACCTGAAAAATAACAATAATTTAATTAATACACATTATTCTTTATAGTTTCTTCAAGTTATTAAAATGATAACTTAATTGTTTAGATTGCTATCATAGCTTTAAGGTCAAATATTTCTCAATAGAAATCGATCATTGATATGAGCAGGTACTGATTTACTCCCATAAAATCATACACATTTTCCTATTTTTGCAATATTTAAAATAATTGATATAAACGAAATTTAGTAATATGTGCAAATTACGTTTAATATCTATGCCGCTAACCGTTCTGCGAACGTAAAGAATATGTTTCGCGACACATAACTAGAATACATAGTACATAGACGTGGGTTATATCACGCTACGTTGATCAGGGTAATATTATCGATTGTTACCGGCAGTTCACACGCGGCGTGAAAATCTATATACTCGTCTGAGTACATGGAGCGTGCAGCGCGCCGTCGCCTGCTCCTCACTTATAACCCTCTGAATCGATACCCGCTGAAACATACGTTCTCGCCGTCGTTCTCTAATCAATGCTACACTACTTAAATGAAATACCCTCACAGACAATCGCAGCGCTAGATGAATGAAACACGAAAAGTTTTCGGCTGCTTTTTATAACCCAATAAATTTACCACAATGAATACGACATAAAATGTGCTCATGAAATGAACCGTATAACACGTTTTCGGAAACAGATGTGAATAGAATGTACTTGACTATTAAATGATGACTTTATTTCTTTAAAGAAATAAACTGAACCAAAATTACTTAGGATTTATTCATTAGTCCCATAAAATAACACAGTTGTATATTGTGTTTTAAATATCAAACTTTCCTAATATTGAAAATAATATTGCAGATGAGGAATATATACACGCATATTCTTATAAGTCACCAACGATGATAAAAATTTAATTAATTCAGTAATAAATTAAATCAATGAACACACCAGTTTAAAATTTAATTGAAAATGATCGTAACTATTATATCCTATTTATATTTTCAGCCGCCTCTGGAATGTGGAATGAATGTTCGCGGTCCCGCATACTGCGAGCCACAAATGTGGCCACATTATCAGGTAACAGTACACAATAAAACATTAAATTATAATATGTCGTACCATATTTTATGTTTGGTTTGAACATAATGTTCGCAATTTAATTTATTTGCAATTATATTTAGTAAATATTATGTAAAAGTTTCGTTGTTTGTTGATAGTCTATTGTAGGTATTTCGGCACTGCCCTGGGTGTCTAAGGTTCGTGGGTGTCTAATCTTAGAGACACCGCTTTGTTTTTAAGTTATATTTGCTATTGTAATCATCAAAAAGAACAGACTAAATCGCGAGTTATTATAATAGTGTTGATAAATACACACATAAACTCTACATTTCTCACGTATTAGTTTTAATTAAAATAGTTTAAATCACTTGCTTTAAGTGTACGTAAAAGGTAAATTGAGATCGGTGCGTGGTAGTTGTACACTTTTATTTCAAGCGTGTGAGATGGAGTTTCTTAATCTAACGTTAATCCAACCTTACGTCGATCTACTTATTCTGTGAAGATACTTCAACCGTACTGTGTGATAGTACTTATTCGTTTATGTCATTGAATAATGGTTAACTCACGAGATAAAACGTAATCTTCTTCTTTTTGAATTTTATTTATGTATTATACGATGGTAGCAAACGCGCATGCTGTCCACCTGATGGTAAGTGGTCACTGCCGCCCATTGACATCAGGAATCATTCCCAAGTATGATTGAATCATACCTAAATTTGATCACAGATGCGTTGCTACCCCTGAGGACTAAGATATTCGCCTGGTATATAAGTATAGCCGGCAACCACGCCTTTCCAAACCGAAACACAATAAATTGCTTCACGGAGGATTTTGAGGATGGCGGTGGCACCTCGCCGGTCAAAATAAACGAGTTCTACCACTTGGCACTTTAACTTGGAAATAAGTTAATAAAGAATGATATATTTTTTTCAGATGGGCGTTCTTGGCGGTGGCGGATGGAATGGTGCTAATACAGTAAACGGGTCTTGGGCATCCAGAGGACCCTGTTCGAGGGAGCCGATGCGTTATAATTCTGATTGTCGCCTTATGAAAGTGCGTTTCAGTATTGTATTATTATGATTTTGTTATAATTCTTTACATTACACTTTAAATGAAAATTGTAACCAACACAAAACGTATGTTACTATTGCGGATTATGTGGAAAATAATCAGAGTTATTTTTCATAGGGCATCACAAAATATCGATGTTTTTTCTCGGATGCAAACATCATTATGATAGAAGTTTAAGTTTGAATCGCTAACATAAACGTTACATAAGGATTGAATTCGAGATAAAATGCATAATGATGTTTGAGTTTAATCATCATCTAGCTCGTATATTTAGAATTGATATCTTGCAAAGACAGCTTATGAATATTATTAAATGTTAAGAATATTAGTATATATTAGTAATGTTATTTGTATATCAACTTAAATAGTAGATATAGAACCTTCGCTTGATGCATATTATTTATTTAAATTTTTGGTTGTTATTCTAGGGACCCCCGCTAAATCTTCCAAATCAAGCGTACGTGCAGGATGCAAGAGCGACACCGTACCCTGTGTTCGAGGATTCGTCCTACAGTGCGGAGAGCGGGGGTGGCAAACATACAAATGTAAACGAATATCCCACAAGAGAGGTGACTCCATCAGAAACTAATGTGCAGTCAGCACGCGAACGCTACATCGATCAAAGGGAACCGCGTCCGAGTCCTCCAGAGGAAAAACGACCGCCCGTGGTGCCGTTGCCTGCGTTTCAACAAGCTTTTGGGTCTACAGAGATTGGCAAGTTTGCTGAAGCATTCAGTAGTGCTGAAGCGGTACACGATGCAGAAGATAGCTCCAATGATAACTTCGTGTACGAATCATTTCAAGACTGGGACGGTTCCCCAGATCTGCAGTGGTCCACACAACCCGTTTCACGGGAAATTAAATGCGAAGACAACTATTAACGTTGTCTAGCGCCAATTCGGGGCGGATGCGTCTCTTAGCTAATTTAGAATATATTTATTTCCACCACCACGTTGCCAAAATGAGTAGTTTGATATCGACGGTAACTCGATATCATAGAACTAGGATGTGATATCAATTTTTTAACGTGTTCGAAGATGAAACGGCTGGATATAGTGGTGTGACTTTAATTCGTATACATGTTATATAATATTATTATAGTAGAATATTAGTTAGTTTATTCCCTTTAACTAGTTTTAGATAAATCTTGAAAAGTCAAAAATATAATTGTTGACAGTATGGGGATGTGGGAATATTAGGTAGGTACTGCAAAGAATAAATAACAAAGATTCAATGTGCCTTTGATCGGAAACTCGGCCGCTACACGCGCGGCGTCCCCCGCCCCTCTCCTCGACGCCAGGAATATATCATGTAATTACAATAGAAATTATAGGGACCAACGTTTAGACAAATATACACGACCCTGTCGCATACACTATCTGCGCAAAGAACTCAACGAGACACATACAGGATGTTCCGCCAGGGAGTAACGAAATTTATAAGATCAGTAGTCAAATATTAATAATAACAAAATACAGATAAGCTTTCTGAGACTAATGTCGAAAGCACTTATGATATTCTATTAGGAAAATTTTAGCAAATTGGAAATTATAAGATAAAATTTGGCGTTATATAAGAGGGTTTTACACTTATCTTTTTATAAGAAAAATTGGATACCTACTGTAAATTTAATGTAGTCTATACTATCCTACCTACTAAAGTGTACTAAACGTTCTTCATGATGAATATAATTCAAGATTTGGACATAGTGAATTATTATGTCTAAAAGCCTATTTACACATAAGATCTTCTTTTTTCCATAACCTGAAATTATTACAAACATTGCATATTGATTGGTATATATCTTATTTAGTAGGTAATCCACAGGCGACGAGATAAAAAATATACAAATATTATTATGTATTCTATAAATCCTACGTATTAAAGCTTCTGCATGATTTATCCCGTCAAGTTGTTTTCCGCCTCTAATTAATCGTACCTTTATTAAATTTGTTTCTACTAAGTATTCTTTCCTGTTCCTATGTAAATAAGTTTTGACGGGGCCCCGAAGACGCCGCGCGGCATTTTATACCTAATCTTTGACACCAATCAAGAGAAGAAAATCATTTAATTATATTTAGGTAGTAAAATTTCATAAATTTTTAATGAGATTACTTATGAATAAAATGGCTTGTTGATTAAATAATTAGGGGTCCAATAACATTAATAAACTCTTCGTCGAAATTTTATTCGACTCTGATCAGTACTACAATGCTTAATACTTTTCGTTCACACTCTAGGCTATAATATCAAAATTCCATAAAATTTTAAGACCTTATAGCACCTTTATGAAATCATTGTGATTGGACCTATTAAGGCTTCAGAAGCCAATTTTTAAGAATTCGACAGTTTTTTACGTTTCATTAGTACAGCTGATTCCAAATTATTAGTAAGTATTTAATTCCTTTTATGCTATAAAAATAGTCTCACCGTTTGTTGGATAATTCCGTGTGTTATGAAATATAGTCACAACGAATGATTTTGGTCAAATCAGAAATGCTTTCCAAGCAATATAACTAACTAAAAGTAACTCTGATTGAACGCGAGTACTAATATCCATATTTAACAGAAGAAATAAGGAGCGCTTAGTCCTTTGTCAATGTAGGAGAATGTTTGATATTCCAAGGTGTGTTTACAACAAAAACTTCCATACGTCTTCATTTTTATAAGGATTAATCCTACGAGTGTTAGAATTTTTCATCTTCTTTCGATAAAACAGTTAAATATTGGAGTGCCTTATGTAATTTAAATGATATGAAAATAGGTGAATGAATTTTATTCTAGTATAATTTGATGGAACACCATATAGATAATAGAGTAATTAACCTTCTTTAAAATCAAGTAATTCATTAATTCGTAGATGTGATAAATAAAAACTTATTTAAAGTTATTTAACAATTACATAATTATACATGATGTAATAACATGCATGTTATATAATATTAAAAATAGTAATGGTGTGCGATAATCATTGTATTAATACTGAAAAGTGTTTAAAGTAATTTGTTACAAATAAAAAAAATAATGAAGTAATATAAATATTAAGGTTGATATTTCGTTTAAAAATATTGTTTTTTTTTATTTTTAATATTAATATTGATTTTTGGTTGATTGCTGAGAATTCGTAAGGTAAACCTAGATAATAGTCAAAATTGAAGTTTAGTCAAGTCTAATCACTTTTTCTGAACTCTATTGCAAAGTAAGTCTTGAAAGTTTTCTTATTCAATCTTCCACATTAATAGATATTTTTATTAGCGCGGATATTTTTATAAGCCAGGTACCTTGCGCTGCACGCAAGGTACCTGGCTTATACAGGAAGAGTTTTGAAGTGGGTAGCTTCTACTTTTCGCAAATATAACTCATGTAGTTTAATCGGGGAAGTATCACCGCCGCCCTCATACACGAACATCTTAGCCCTGAAGGATAGCAACGCATTTGTGGTCAACCTCAGGTACTATTTAATCGTACTCAGGTATGATTACTAATGTCCATGAGAGGCAGTATGCGCGTCCTCCCGAGGGCCGCCCGCTCCCACGGGAGCTCTTAGGGCAGGACCTAACACCTGTAGAGGACGCCGACTCTGTCCCGGACGGATTAAGACAGACGGACCGACCTAAACCCCCCGCCTAACGGCGGAATATAGCACCGGGGGCAGTAGACCCCTTGAGAATTGCTCGGATCCTTACCCGGGCAATTCCCCGAGGCCCGTAGACCCCTGACCGGAGGCGTCAGCGCCACGGAAAATGGGACGACCGCTATTCAGTCATGAGCGGCAGTGGCTACGTACCATCAGGCGGACTGCATTCTCGTCTCGATAAACGATAAAAAAATGGACTAACTATATATTTGCGAAAAATAACGGCTAATTGAAACAAATTTTTGTATTGTTCTTGTGTGACCATTTTTCGACATGAACTTCAAACTCGTCTTGTATAAAACAGAGTTAAGTAATTTATTATATTGTATTTAGAGTTTATATGATCCGGCTCCAGGAAAGACAAAATTGCCTGACTAGCGAATTATGTTTTCCAGTGACGTTACATATAATTTGAGAAAAAAGTGTGTAATAAAATAACCGTGGTCAAATGATATCATAGTGTTACATTTTCGTCATTTCATGAACATTTTTATCATCTTCGACACTTTACATTGGCATTGAATGCTTAAAGACACAGATATATACCATACATGTATCTGTGTCTAATGATAGTTGGCTGATTAAACATACTAAATAATAAGTTAGTATCAAGTTTTACCGTTCAAGCATTGCATTTTTAAAACGCACATAAAATCGAAATATGGAAATATAATATTAATCTGAGAGATCATCTGCGTTAGAGGTAATTTTATACCTTAGCGCTGCTCCTTGTAATCGTGTATCTTTTCAAGTCAATGTGTAATGTGTCTGGTCGTTGATATTGCCTAAAATTCAGGTGACTACAGCAACAGCTTCGTCTCTAATTTGCATTTAGCTGGATTTCAAAGTATCTTGGATAGATTTGAGTATTCAAATTCTGTATTCAATATATGTAACGCCATTGGTTAAAAGCACGTCATTACTTGAGTCTGATAACGTGTCTCTTAAGCTGTATTTGTTTATCATTATATAGAGAAATGTAGTCTGTGCCACATAATATAATGTATATACAATATACATCTCCCTAGATAGTCCTATTGTTATTTATTTTAGTATTAGAGTTTATAATTTATACTGTAGAGATGTACAGTACGTAATTTTAAAATATAATACCTAAGTGTTTCACATATAATAGAGCTTCCCGTTTGACTATCCTACAATTTTGTCTACCATCAGTTAGCTATGTATGAAACCCTTAGAAAATACGCAGTAATATTTTATTTAATAATTATCATTATTATAATAAGTCATTTTGGTGTATTTTTGACGTCTTAGCTATAATGAGTATGTCTCATAAGAGTACAAAATACAAAAACTTGGTGATTATAACTTGCTAATCATACGTAGTTACCGTTACCGGAATTTTTAACCATACATTGCATGTTTACCTGAGGTTATAGTTTGTTCCATTATTGTTTGTTACAAATTATTTAGCTAATATTTCATGCCATCATAATAGATACTTTTCTTTAATCAAATGTTACATTTTTAAAATTGATATAAAAGATAAAAAATATGTATCTATCTAGTATTAATAATTATCATTAACTTTGTAAATACCTATTAAATTATTGTTTTGAATGTTCCACTCATATCAATCTAGGGAAATTGTTTTATTTATTAGCAAATTGTAAAACATTGATTCCGGCAACACTGAAATGTTTGGTTTATGAAATCGATGTACGATTTAAATAAACACAT
>DWNR01003442.1:0-11790 GCA_018250455.1 Polygonus leo | reverse complement strand
AGACTGCAGTGGGCCCCTGTCGATCCTGGGCCCTTAGGCAGTTGCCTACTCTGCCTTAAGGTTAATCCGGCTCTGGGTAGAATTAGTGTGATTCGACCGGGCGGCGATTAATATATACTTATATATAAAAGGCAAAACTGATTCACTGACTGACATATCAACGCACAGCCAAAACTACTGTACCTAGAAACTTGAAATTTGGTACAGGGGTTCCATTCATGATGTAAGTGAGCTCTAAGAAAGGATTTTTCAAAATTCTACCCCCAAGGGGTTTTCGAGTCGTTGGCAAAAGTAAGTTTAACATAAATTTCCATGGGCCACAGTGAACACTTACCTAATTGTCATCATATGAAATACATATATCAGTTTACCACTTTTATATAAAAAAAAAAACTTGACCTTGAATAAAAAATATTTTTAGACGTGTCTTATTGTTTAAGTAATCTTTTCTAAACCTCAATATTTTAAATATTTATAACAATGGCTGAAATGAAAACTTTTAAATTAAATATTATCAATTGCATCTTATCACTCCACTTATATAATTATATCTACAGCCAATAAATGCGTATAGATCTATGAAGTACCTACGTGGTATAAAATTCTTGTTGCCGACTTGCATTAGAGCATTTTAATTCTAATTACTTACTGCCCGCGGCTTCGCACGGTATATTACACAATAAAAAAACACCTACTTATTTATTTATATAACTTTTTTATTTAAAGACACTAAATGTTAAATGAAGTTTAAATCGGATCAGCCGTTTCTGAGATTAGCGCGAATAAACGCAGAAACATACAAACCGACAAACAGACAAAAAATCTAAAAAACATTGTTTTGGGTTCTATTCATGACTAAAGACCCCAGTATCGATTTCTCCCAAATACCTTATTTATTATAAGTGTAGAAGATAAAAATGTGTAGTCTGTTTCATTTTCAATTAGATATATTTGTATATAACGACTACGAAATGGTTGAACCGATTTTAATGAAATTTATGTATTTTTAACGTGGCCCAACTTGAGATACAGTTTAATTCTCGATAATGGGCCCACATGGGGCGAAAGCCGAGGTCTGAGCGCATCCTTTCCCTCGTCCCGATCTTCTGTCCCGGTGAGTCAGTTGCTTGTCATGAAACCCGGTGAATCTGTAAAGGCCAGTAGGGCTAACAGCAACCACACATTCGGAAAAAGAAACAATTGATTTAATTGGAAATTTAACGTCACTGCCACGTTGAGCTGCCAGCCGGGTCCGCTAGTTGCTAGCTGACCCAGCAAACGTTGTTCTGCCATATAAAATATAAATTGCGATTAAGAAATAAGGGTTGATGGTAGAAGGGTGAAAATTTAGGGTTGTATGTATTTTTCAATACTGAAAAAAAAACACAAAATAATGAATAAAAATTAGGATTGGACCACCCTTCACATTTAGGATATCACGATTACTGCGTATAATGAATATTATATTGTTTTGAAAATAAATATATATGTTTATTAAGAAATGAGCTGGACGATTACATTCATAGAGGTTAGTAATTTGACCTCTCACGCTGAGTGAGTGAGTTCGAGTTTTAGGCACCTTCGATTTCTATTCGATTACTTCGATTATTGTATAATATGAAAAAATGTTAAAAGATACAAAAAATATTTAATTCTTGTTTGTCGGTAAAGAAAACATCGTGAGCCTATAATATTGTCAATATATTTCAAGGCTGCGTTAAGTCTACTAATTCGCATTTGGCCAGCGCGTGATCTTTCTTATTGTGAGAGGAGACCCATGTCACGAGTGCCAGTGGTACAATAAAAGCTTGCAAAGATAGTTACTTTTATTTGACCTGACAGGCGTTATCCTCTCTTAACAATAAATATTGTTAGTAGAAAAGTTATGTTGCTATGGTCACAAAAGAAAAGTTAATATATGATCGTTAAGTTTTCTTGAATTTTCTAATTTTCCACGCAACTTTCTTAGGTTTTTCTTTAATAAGAGCGATGCCCAGGCAATAACAAACTTAAAAAAAAAAATTAACGAAATCCGTCCAGCCGATCACGCGTGATGCCATGACCAAGGAAAATAGGAATTCATTTTTATATTATATATATACTAGCTTTTGCTCGCGACTACGTCCGCGTAGACGGCGACGAAATTGCGAGCAAAAAGCTAGTAGTTAATAATATTAACTCTATATGTTTGTGCGAAATAAATTGTACGAAACAATACAGTCGAGTATCCAATTATTCGATAAGAAAATGTCTCGAACTGTCACACACAATAGTCGTGTTTGAGTACGTTGATAACTTATCGCTTACATATCGTTATGTAAGTTGAAGGTAACGGCCGCTACGTCGCTATCCGTTACACTAACGTCGCTATCAGCGTCGTTATCCGTTAATAACAATTGATGGTAAGACTTAGATTACGTCTAATCCTATCCTAAAGATATCATCTAACGGATAAGAATTCGCACTATCGTATATAAAGATTATGTGACGCACATACTTACCTATGTATATATTTTCCGAGTAAACGCCATTCGTGCCACGTGCTAGTTAGGTACATTTAATTGGACATTCTTCTGATAAAAGTAAATAAGCTTTTACATACTCGGTTGATAATTATGTTAGCATAATTACAGCCGGAATTTGCACGGTAGCGTATTTTTATAAACAATACAAGGTAGGAAGTAATTCTGCGTTGAATATCAGAACACTCTCTATAAATAATATCAGATATTTCAGCAAAGTCAGAGGGAAGATTTATGTTTTTAGCGCTCTATTTTGTATGTTTCACTATCTATTAATACTACCCAAGATATTTTTGTGATTGCTATCAAAGAGTAAGTATCATAATATACCTATATAGGAATGCTAGGTTAATTGGTTTGCTATAATGGTCTGGCAGACATTATGGGCCGTATTAATAAAGTGAATTGAAGTTTGTGACCGAACTTAAGTACAGCTTTCAGTACATTGTCTTGTACTTTACCGCACTCAAGATCGACCACAATTTTGAGTTCACTTTATTACTCTGAATAAATAGATGCCATATTCAGAGAATAAAGAAACAGGCAGTGGTAGAAAGGAAATTATTTATTAAATCTATGTATGGTAGTATTTTTAAGATTTCGTTATGTAATATTTATTTAGATTTAAAACATAATATTTATTTAGAAATTCTGTTGAATTTTGTTATGTACGATGCACAAACGATTTAATTTTAATGTATATAGGTAATTGATATTATAATTTTTTGATTTATTATCTACGAATTAAGTTTTATTTGGAAAATTCACTGAGATTATTGTAATTTATATGCATATATTGAATAATAACGATAAGATTTTAATATCTGTGTATTTTCACAGATAAGAATAAATTCATTTGACAATATAATCTTACATACCATCTTAGTGAGCGGACAACATCAATGATATTTTGTTTGTGCACTTGTGATATAATAGGCCATTATTTTATATTGGTATTTATGATAATGATCATGTAAGTCTCCAAATAAAAATGTAATATAAGTTTAAAAGTTAATACGGGTCTTAACGTAGCGATTATGATTTTTCCTTCTTACGTCTTCCTTGATATTCAGGATACAAATCGAAATATTTGAAGGACTCGGAAAATAAATTTACACATTTAATAAAGTTGCTTTAAGGTGGGCAGATAGATAAAATCTTTGAACCAACTTTGAGCTAAGTATCCTCTCTTACTGACACTGCATTCGTATCATAAACGGCTTTTTGCAATTCAAGCTTCTTGCGCCGTATTTTTCCCTTTTTATCTTTAAGTAATCTAAAGGAAAGGCGATGATTTTCACAGTTTATGTACCTATATAAATGTCCCATAGTTAGCCTCAGAGCCCCTTGCTAGCTAGTCGGTCTGGAAATGATGTGTCTATTTGTTTTTATTGTACGACTAGCTGTGCCCGCGGCTCCGTCCGCGTGTAAGTCGGTCCGCGTTCATATTATATTATGTAATTCTGAAATAAAAGTAGCCTAAGTTACTCCTTATTTCATCAGCTATCCGCCAGTGAAAGTCCCGTCAAATTCGGTCCAGTCCTTCCAGAGATTAGCCGGAACAAGCAGACAGACAGACAAAAATTGTAAAAAATGTTATTTTGGAATATGTACCATGTATACATACATAGGAATTTAGTAAAAAGCAGTTATTTTTATACAAACAGACACTCCAGTTTTATTTATTTGTATAGAAAATCATAGGCTATTAATGTTTCAATGCTACTCCCGATATAATAGGACACGTAAGAATACGGAGTGACAAAATTCAAAACCTCAAACGCAGTACTTACTTTAAGTCATACCAATATAATATATTAAAATCCCATTAAAAATAATAAATGTGAAACAAGTGCCAAGTTCAGTGGAAAGTCCTGAAATCTATTTACGATTTAAATCTAAGAACGTAACATATTTTAAAGTAACTTCAAATATATTTATTTTCTTTTTTCTGTTACAACATTGTTTGCTAATTAAAAATATAATTTCTCTAATTTGATTCAACTCGAAATATTTCCTCAAACTAAATCTTAACTTAGTACCTACCTATATATTCTAATCTAAGGTCTGACTTGGCTAGTGTTCAAATAAGAGTTCCATTTTATTTAAATACAACTATTGCCTAACGAGCATTATTAAGTTCGAGCACGTCTAAGGAAAGATTTGTGAATGCGCGACATCAAAGCGAAGGAATTCCCTTTGTATCCGTTCCGCGGATTGACGTATTCGTATGCGCCTGTTAAGGCGAGTGAACCGGTTTGTGGTGGTTTCGTTAGTTAAACCGTAACTGTCTTAATGTCCGCTATAATAAAACTATTATATTAAATATCGAACAAAATCAATGTAAAGGCTTTAAAAAAAATAGAAAACTTCAGTTATACGTGAGTTAATATATAAAAAAATCCCATGTCATCTTGTTCGTCTATCGTTTTTGATTTTAATGCAATTTTGCATGTAAGTGGTTTAGTTTGTAAGATAGGATACTACTGGAACAGACAGGTGGCAAACTAGCGCAATGGTGGGTATTAGGGAGTTTCTTTCAAAGACTTTAGATTTTTTTTAGATCTATTATCAAAAAAACCTATCAATAGCAGATCAACGTTTGTCGGGTCAGCTAGTATTCGTATAAAACGTACCTACAATTGCCTAACGAGTACATTATTAAGTTCGAGCACGTCTTAGGAAAGATTTGTGAATGCGCGACATCAAAGTGAAGAAATTCCCTTTGTATCCGTTCCGCGGATTGACGTACTCGTGTGCGTCTGCGCATGCGCCTGTTAAGGCGAGTGGCCAGGTTGTGGTGGTTTCGTTAGTTAAACCGTAACTGTCTTAATGTCCGCTAAAATAAAACTTTTACATTAAATATATTGGCGTGTTTGTATGGCGTGAGTTATGAAAGTGGAAGAAGCTAGGTGAGTATGTATGCCAGAACCGTGCCGTTTGGCATTTGATACTCTCTGCCTACCCCGTTAGGGATTTGGCGTAAAGATGTGTGTGTGTGAGTGTGTATATAATCGAAAGAAATCAATTTCAACGCTATCAAAGGCTAGAAAAATTCAGATATTCATATTTTAATTTATAAAAAAATCCCGTGTCACGTTGTTCGTCTTTCCATGTGTCGGTTTCACACATGCAGGGTCCCTTTTAAGTGATCTTAACGCCATCTATTGACCTTTACAATTAAAATGTAGTATGTTATTCGCATTTTCCGAAAAAAATAGCCGACTTTTGTCTCTTTTAAGACCCGTTCAGTTTCAACTTTTTTTAAGTATTTGTTTCAGCGCTAATACTTACTTGTACATATTCTGTGGAAATTTCAAGTGTAGCTATTACAATTCAAAATATATGCTTAAAAACGATAAAAATACCAGTTGCTTGTAAAGTTAGTAATAGTGGGGGGGCTCACTATTATTATTATTATTATCTTAAGTTTTAGTATTTGTCTAGTATTTCAAGTGTCTACCTATTGTGGTTTAGCCATGTGAAAAACGAATGGACGGACGGACGAACCTTAAAAATTATGTGTTTGTTCTTGAGGTCTTTATATTTACATGGAGTTTAGTTATGGAAACAATGTGAGGAAACATTTAGGTATGTATGAGTTCTTCGAAATATTTTTAAAGATAGCCCAGGTCAATACTAAAGAAAAAACTAATGACGTTAGAGACACAAAAGAGAAAGAGATACCAATAGTTTCTCGAGGCTCCTTCGCATCACATGTATATCAATGTAGAAGTAACATAGGTATCTATTGTACCTATGTAATATCATTGCTCTATACTTATTGCTATCAAATATTGGACAATTTCGGCACATTTTCTATCACGTTTATATGCATATAGTCATATTTGAATACTTGTCAGGCTTTATTGATAATGCATACGTGTTTCAACTATCTGCGATATGAGATAGGTTCGTTGTTCAATAACGACGACATTTAGACGACCTACGTGGCGCAGCGGTCATCATATTCTATTTATAACGGTTCAAGAGATACAGCTTGTGCCAGACTTGGCCAGGTGGTAGAACTCATTTAGTTCGACCGGGGAGGTACCACCGCCACCGCCTCATAATCCTCCGTAAAGCAATTGTTGTGTTTCGGTTTGGAGAGGCGTGGTTGCCGGTTATACTTATATACGAGGCGAACATTTTAGTCCTCAAGGATAGCAATGCATCTGTGATCAAACTTAGGTATGACTCAATCGTACTTGAGGATAATTACTGACGTCAATGGGCGGCAGTGACCACTTACCGTCAGGTGAACTGCATGCTCGTTTGCTACCTTTACACAATGAAAAAAAAACTTGAAATTAAAAGACACGTAAGAATAAGATTTTTCTTTGAATCTTGTCATTTCCTAAGTGAATGCAAGTAACGTCTCTTTATTTCCAAGCGTCTGAGTTCACAATGAGCAGTTGTTTCTTGTGATTCTTCAGTAATAGACATTTGTTTGAGGGCTTTGAAGTTTCTATTGATGTTTTCTTCAGTACTTCCTGCGGTGTTTCCTTTTCGCGGTTACATCATTCTCTTAAATCTTCTAACTAGCTTCTACCTACGGCACTCCATGCACACTTGGCACACTTGGCACACAGATCTACTAGAAAATATGTTATAAATTTACCCGGTTGGATCTGTTAAACCTGAAATTTACCAATCACCCCTTTTGAACTGAAACCCAAATACTACTACTCGCAACTGGAACGCAAAGGTTTATAAGCTTCTATCACCTACTTCAGTAGGTATAGAAGATAGTATGTTATGTAAAGTACCTTTTTTTAAGTGTGTAAAGGTAGTAAACGAGCATGCAGTCCACCTGATGATAAGTGGCCACTGCCGCCCATCGACATCAATAATCATCCTCAAGTAGGATTGAGTCATACCTAGGATTATGAAAATGTACCTATATTAAAAGCATGAATACGAACTAAATAAATCTGAAGAAATGCATTTACCGGTAAATAGAATTTTAATTACAATCACTTACGTTACCTTTTATGAAGAGAACGTCTCTTCCCCATTTATTTGAAATCACAAAGAACTGGGACTGGTCGTTAGTTAATAAGCTCATGATTCTGCAGACAACGAGAAATATCGCTCGATCGTAGAGACGCTCAAAAAGGAGTATTGTAGCAATATAGTATCATATCGTTACCGTATCGGATACATTTGTATCGATATGCAATATTATCGCATTACTATTCATCGATATATTGTTTTGTAAACGCATTGTTTCAATCGAAATGGTAATGTGATTTACATTTTATATTATTTAATAAGTACAATTAAACAACGTACTTGTATTATATTGAGACAAGTATTATACCTATATTGAGCCAGTTCTTGTTCTATAAACATTTTTTCAGTGTTATCTCTTGTTCCTAATAATAATGTTATGTTCAATAACATTTTACATAATCCGTTTGTTACGATAAAATATTATGAATAGTAAATTATTCTCTAAATTTAAAACGATACGTTATTGAATATGTTTGCAAAAAAAGTATACAAAAAGAAACTAACTTCAAAATGCACTAAAAAGTAACAAATAATTTAATATTTTGATGTCGGTGCCAAGTGTGCCAGGAAGGAGATATGCCGACAGCACTTGGCGCCAACACCAAAATTTAAAATTATTTGTAAAAAAAAAATATTTGTAAAAATATTTGAAATTGATAGTTAAGCAACATCCATCATAAGAAATTCAGATCTGAGGAGTTGTGACTTAAAAATTTGTCATGTAGTTTCTGCTTAGTATTCTCAACACAATTTGCAAAGTGGCAAATACCACAGAGATATTGGTTGGACAGGCAGTACCCCTGGGTTATTAGAACTTGGCTTAGCGCTATAAATTTCAAATCCCGAACTTCTTCGATCATAGCAAAAAGAATTATCAAAATTGGTTCATAAAAAAACAAAATTACATAGTGAGTTTACGTAGTAATTTTGCACGTAACTCATGGCAGGTTGAAAAATTCCATGGTATATCTTTGTAGTCCAATTTAACTGAGGATTCAAACCTACTCGGTCCATCTACGCGTGTTCTAACTGTAAGATATATAATACAATATTATAATATAATATCGTATCGTGTCTGATATCGTTCTGAGCATCCCTACTCGATCGTTTACTGTCAGCGGCAGCCACGATGTCATCTAGCGGACCTTTGTGCACGGAACTGAATCCAGTGAACTTTATTTATGTTTATAAAAGATAGAACTGGAAAATATGACGCATTAAGAAGAAACCAATATGCCAATATTTGGAATAGCTTAAGGCTTACTAACAGGATGCTGTCATCGTGTTATGAAATACATCGTGAAGGAAGATTACTGACATACAATTTATTTTTACAGTTGATTTTGTGGTTTTAGCTGAAGTCGGTTTTTTGTATAAAAGTAACAAACGAGAATCCACCTGACGACATCCATATATTCAACTCGTGTGTCATAACAATTGCCAGGTGGTAGAACTTACGTAGTTCGACCGGGGGAGTACCACCGCCACCCTCATTATCCTCCGTGAAGCAATTTATTGTGTTTCGGTTTGAAGAGGCGTGGTTGCCGGCTATATTTAAACACGAGACGAACATTTTAGTCCTCACGGGTAGCAACGCGTTTGTGGTCAACCTTAGGTACGCAGTAATCGTACGCAGGGATGATTAGTAATGTCCATGGGCGGCAGTGACCACTTACCATCAGGTGGACTGAATGCTCGTTTGCTACTTTTAAACCATAAAAAAATTGCTTTACGATTATGAGGATGGCGGCAAAACCTACTCGATCCACCACAAGTTCTACCTAACACACTACTAACAACAAAACTAACTTATGTCGAACTCCACATTAAATTTTCAAACGCTACCAAAAATACCTAACCTTTCACGCGAATAAGCGAAAGCATCTAAACGGAGGGAGCGCGAATAAAATGGAATAATGTTATTAAAAATTTATAGCGGAAGGGAGATCGCTAACTTTAGTCCTGAAACAAATTGTATAGGGGCAAAAAGTTAACGAGATTGTTTATCTTGGAAAACAATCAGGCAACTTCTGTTAAAAACGGGTTGTAAATCAACCGCCCTGGCCTCGTTACTTCGCGCAATCCCTACGACTATAACGTACAATAAAGGCAACTCTGTCCGTTTGTTTGCTTTTTGAATTATCAAGTACCAAGGTTCATAATCCTCCGTGACGCAATTAGGTAATTGTATTTTGGTTTGGATAGGCGTGGTTGCCGGCTATACTTAAACGCAAGGCGATCTTAGTCCTCAGGGGTAGTAACGCATTTGTGATCAAACTTTGGTTTGATTCAATCGCACTTCGGGATGATTACTGATGTCCATGGACGGCAGAGGCCACTTACCATCACGTGGACTGCACGCTCGTTGCTACCTTTAGACTGTAAAAAACGTGTCATTTACAAGGCTTTACTTCTTGAACTGTAATAGGAGACACTATTTTTTTTACAAATTTACAAATTTAGTATTAGTATGGCCGCCATAACAAAAAAAATACTAAAAATAGGAAAGAATTATTTAAAATACAATACAATAATTTGGTACAAATTCATGTAGTGAAAGAACTAATATAAAACTATTAATTTAAGCGCGGGTCACAATGAAACGAACAAAAGTACACATAAATTAAAAGTCGAACAGTGTTAAATATTGCACAATACTAAGCAACGCTTTCAGTGCGAAACCGACTCGTTTTTTATCGGTTTTTATTTTATTTTATTTATTTATTTATTTAAACTTTATGTAGCCAATATAAAAGTATGATACAAAGGCGGACTTAATGCTAAAAGCATTCTCTGCCAGTCAACTTACAGCAGTAAGAAAACAACGAAGGTGGTATTGAAAAAAATATATCTCTTTATGTAAATAATACAAACGAAGTGTATAAACCTGTGTATGTTTTTTATTTTTCACCATCTAATGATTCTACCTGCATAAGTTATAAGAGCATAATTTTTACACTTCCTTTGAGAAGCATTTGTTTCGTTTTAAAAGGCGTGGTTGCTGCCTATAATTACACGCCAGGGGAACTTCTTAACCCTCAGAGGCACCAGTAAGCATCTATGGTCAACCTTAAGTATGATTCAATCGTACTTGGTGCCCAGTTTCTTTCAACTGTTTGTTATTGCTAGTCGCTATCGCTACTATAAAGGAAGCACATAAGTGCACGGAACGGCCGCTCACTATTCAATTTAAAGTTCAAAAGATTTTATTCATTATAAAGTATATAGATACACTAATGAAAGTAATACAGTGTTACATCATTAATTAGTATAATGTTAATATAAAGATAATTAATTAATTTATTCATCGGCTTTGAGCTCCTCTCGTAATAAGTAGTCCGGAAGAAAAGTCAGTGGAAAAAAACTCCCGGCACTCTTTTTGAAAACAAAGTTTTTACGCCACGATACGGCACTACTATGCAATAGGTTGACATTAACGTGTCTTAAAGACGTTTGTTATTACGAATTATGGATTTTTGGAAATTCAACCCCTAATGAGATACAATAACGGATGAAAAGTTTTAAAACTTATAATGGGTAGTAAAAGTTTTTGTTAAAAATAAACTAGGGTGCAAATCGTAGAACAAATGTCTTTACATGGATGTAGTCTTTTTTATTGTGTAAAGGTAGAAAACGAGCATGCAGTCAACCTGATGGTAAGTGGCTTCTGCCCCCCATGGACGTCAGTAATCATCCTCAAGTACGATTGAGTCACTTAAGTTTGATCACAGATGCGTTGCTACCCCTGAGAACTAAGATTTGCGCCTCGCGTTTAAGTATAGCCGGCAACCATGGCTCTCCATACCGAAACACAATAAAATGCTTCACGGTGGATTATGAGGGTGGCAGTGGTACTTCCCCGGTCGAACTACATGAGTTCTACCACCTGGCAAGTCACGAGCATTTGCTAGTAAATGATTGTTGCTACTACGGGTATAAAGGAAGCACGTAAGTGGACCAAACTACAGCTCCCCATTATTTTATTGGCTACTTATGTGCGTCGCCGCGTTGCACGTATTCCCACATGTCGTAACTACAGAATACGACAGGACAGCTTCAGTGTTACTACACCGTACATGAAAAACATACGTTTTATTAATGTGTCGGAGGGAATCGATGAAGCAGAGTTGATGGCTGGTTACAGGCGCGGTCGCAGACTCAGATTTTGGGGGGGTTCATATTACATTTTGGGGGGGGTCACAAACAAAAATACTGCGTATAATAATATGAATGACATCATAAAACAAATGGA
>DWNR01003441.1:0-11791 GCA_018250455.1 Polygonus leo | reverse complement strand
GCCCGCTATACTTACAAACGAGGCGAAAGTCTTAGTCCTCACAAGTAGTAAATCGTACTTGGGTCAATCGTACTTGGGGATGACTACTAATGTCTATGGGCGGCAGTGACAACTTACCATCAGGTGGACTGGTGCATGCTCGTTTGCTACCATTACACGATAAAAAAATATACAATGATACGGTAACAGGTACGTATCGACACATAACATCACTAAGGCGTGCTCGGCAGCGTCCCGCGTCGGGTGACTAAGCAGGGCTTAGGCTCGTGATATGAAAGCGAAGTGACGTCACTCCAGAGCCGTATTCACTGCCTATGTTCTAGTCGCATCCTCTCACGTGTCACCAGCATAGACTGTGTGCAAATTGTATCAATGACGAGGTTAATAAACGTCATTTGGCAATCGCGTTACAAAGATTCTATAAATCGGTCTTATATTTAATTTAATCCTGACCAGATACACTATTATTGTTTCAGTATGCACGGTCAAACTCTTATTTTGTTGTGTTATGTAAAATTACAAAATTGAGCAATACATCACTTCATCTTATATCTAAGTGAAAGTTCACATTTTTATTGTTTCCAAATGGCGAATTAATCATACTAAACAAATAAAATCGTAGAGCAAATCATAGATTCCAGTTTATAGGGGTTTGGTTACACGAGGCGAATAACTAAGTCTTCTGGGGTAGCAACGCATCTCTGGTCAACCTTAGATTCAATTAATTCAATCGATTCAATTAGATTCAATCGAACTAGGGGATAATTAATAATGTAATGTCTATGGGCGTTTGCTTATTTCTTACTTTTATAAAAAAAAAAGTTAAATAAGACATTAAAAAAAATTTAGACTGAACGCATCCCTGAGCCCTATACCGACCGGATCACAGCAACTTTACACCGAGGCTCATCCAGTTTTATTGTTCGGCGGATTGTCGTGTGCTTAGTTTTATTGCACTCGGTTTAGACGCCGCCGCTTCGCGAATGCCAAACACCGAATATTCATGTATGAAAATCTACGCCGCAAACAACCGAACCATTTTATTGCTGTTCTGGAACTACATTACAATACTGAATAGTATTATTGCAAATATATTTTTGTCAGTCTATTTTATAAATGAGTACCTCTTCTCTTTCTTGTGTTGTTTGTGTCTTAAGCCACGCGTACAAACGCGATTTACGTTTATTAACCTTCATAATTATACTGACCGAAATAAAAAACATTTCAATTAATTTCAAATTATATGACCCCAAAACATTGTCTTAAAATTACTGCAAAGACAATTCATTTTATGACCAATCTGCTTTATCAACTAAATATACCCAAAGTCAATATATAGGTACATAACTATCTGCTCATTACGTATGTGGAAAACTTGAGAGTTACCTCCGCAAGCTCTTGAGATTGCGGCATAAATTCAAATATTGGAAGGATAATAATAAGATTTAGTTAATTATTTTAATAAAGGTATTAATTAAATCTTGAAGAAATACTAAAAATAAATCTAAATAAATAAATGGCATTCAATCCACTCATTTAGCAGCTATAGATGAACATACACATTTAAACTTTAAACGAAACACATATTATCTCATTTGCTTTGACACGAATACACACCGAACATAAATATGTTCATATTCTAGAAGAACCTAGAACTTTCTAGGTACAGAAATCTAGGTCCATCATTTACGTGCCCGTAGAGCGACGCCGGTCTTCGTACCACAAAGCTGCGCACATTTCACATTTATTTAACTACAAAATGTACAATGGCTGGCACTTACACCTCTATCCCAAAACGAGCATGTCATTTCATACCCCACTAGAATTGTTTACTTTAATAATGGTGATTATCCAGAATGTAAACACGCCGTATGTAAATGGCAATTAAGAATGAAAAATGATCATTAGTACGTTATAATTAAAAAGCAACGACATGTTCTTGTGCGTTGTCTGCCGACTTTGATTAATATTTGTCCGTGACAGTCCTTTGTCAGGAACGAAATGCGTAATAACTTTTACATGGTTAGCGAAGATAATAGTGTTTACCTTCAACGCCCAAAAATGTTATGGGGACATTAAGTGATTATGAAATATTTTACTCATTTTGAGTTCATTTAATATTGGAATTGATTATAATTCGTACACCCAAATAAACTCTACTACAATACCTGATAAACTTTTGGTTTCGGTTACCATTTTTTTTGGGACTTTGGGACTTTATAACTTAATTAATGCATCATTTATTGTTACGATATACTTACCAATCTGCTTTTACTTTCTTTCCTTTCTGCTACAAAGTGTCCAAAAAATATTGTAAATGACATTGGGACTCTGTCCGTGAGGAGCTATATTACCTCGAAAACTGGGTAACCTATTTTACCTCAAATTTCAAGTAAACTGACTTAACAAGAAATATTACTAAAAAATTAAGAAGGTTTGTAAAGTTCAAAAAAAGTACATGTCGAGTACATTGTAAAGGGCGAAATATTATTTATAGTAATTCGCAACCTAATCAAACCACTAACATTTATCTACGGCTAGCAGGTGGTAACCGCATGATGAAGTCTAATTCCCTGCAATGGATATGTGTAATCCCGGCAGTCAAGTTTAAATCGCAGCCAGCGAAAATGTCAACTTGTAATCTACGTAATTAAGTGAACGTCAGGGCGGGTTTACTGAAGTGCCCCTGCCCGACTATGGGTTTGTTGTGAAGCCATTACACGCAATAGGTTTTTATTAGTCTCCCAAATGTAATATTCAATATTTTGCAAGTGAAATTCAACTGGTTCACCATAGGGTTGCAAACGGTATAAGACATATTCAAACTCACGATATGCTAATAGGTTAATCCGGACGAAATCGAATACTCAACAAACTTTTTTTGCCTGATCAAAGGATAAGTGGTCACTACTACCCATAGATATCTGTTAATATATAATAGCAAGCCAATAAGTCCAGTTCCACTTGTAATCTGAAAGCGTTGGTATCTCCGCGATCAATTTATATAAGTTCTACCTATAAAATTGATAATATTTGATAATTTCAAACAATCTGCAGTTAATGCAATGCATGCAACACATGCAATTTACTAGTGTAGCAAAACAGCCGTTTTGTACGCAATAGATGTGTTTAATATTATGCTGCTATTCTATTTCTATTTTATATCATTATTTATTAAACAAAATGAAGTTTGATGTATTATTGTATTTAACGACTGTATCATTCAGTTATTTGAGTTTTATTAAATTAATTTGTTTAGTATAATGTAAGCATGGAACTTATCAAAAGGAATAAAATCGTTTCGTCTACCAAAAGTAAGTTTTTCAACCAACTTTAGCCTAATTAAAGTCTATTATATTATTTCACAAACAAATGAGCATTAACAAAGAGCAAGGCGCGAACACCCCAGAGATTCTCAAACACAGACTTCGCGAAGCTAACTCTTAAATGAATTATGCCTTCCCGTGAAGGTGGCGCTCGCTATTGACGGAGCAAACTCCGCTAAATAGTTTCGTTCCCACTGCTATTATTGTTCCAAAACTGTCGCACAACTCGTAGTGACGCTGTCTGCTGACACAATAGGACACGTAGGTACCTCTAACTGAGGGTTGTGGTACACATAATTATTGCTATACTCGTATATCGTTTAGAGCAAAAGGAAATCAGACGTCGAATATTATTCGTATGATTTTATCGGTTGTACATTGTGATGAAAGACGTCGTTTATTTCGTTGGTGTATTTCAATAGTATTTCCAAAGGTTATTTTGAAGTAATATAACCATTATAATAGTATACGTTGTGTTTTGTTTTATTTTATTTGATATTTATTATGTTTTATCATTGATTTGTTTACAGTTTAAATACTCGTATACTTGGAATATAATTCATATTCTCACATTCTTTGACTTACTAAAAAAATGTAATTTATCGTATAAAGGTAGCAAACGAGCTTGTAGTCCACCGGATGGTAAGTGGTGGCTGCCGCCCATGGACATTAGCAATCATCCTCAAGTACGATTAAATCATACCCAAGTTTGATCATAGATGCGTTGCTACCCCTAAGGACTAAAATGTTCGCTTCGTGTCTAAGTTAAGGCGGCAGTTCAGTGTTCAGTTTTTATTATCTTTTACAGTTTTATTATCGGTAAGTATTAATATCGGTATAATTCATATTCTCACATTCTGTGACTTACTAAAAAATGAGAAATCCAAATAGGTAATTAATTTGTTTACCTAGTTAAATAATATACTTTACTCCTTTAAACATAATTTGATCCTTGTAACATAATTATAGTAGGTACTTGCCGCATAGCGAACACAGAGCGATAATGTGCAATAAAAATATTGGATCTACTGAATAATCTTGGCTTAATTTATCAGCATCATCTTAAAGAATGTATCTTTCAACTCTGATTGCAGTATAATGTATCTCAGTATAACGTAACTCAGTATAATGTATTTTCAAATTCAAATTCAAAAGTTTTTATTTGTCGTAAGGTACATGAATTACATTAGATGAACTTCAATACAAAATTGCTTGGTAAAAAATTATTCAAATCAACGCATTAGCTTTGAGCGCCTATTTAGGCTATGGTAGACTGGGAAAAAATGCCGGCGGAAAACACTCCCAGTACACTTTTAAAAGAAGATCTGTGACACATTTTTCCACATTGCTGTATGGCTTAGGCATGATATGGAACACACGTGACAGCAACCGTATATGTCAATATAATACCGCTACCATCAGCTTACAAAAACAATTGAGTTTATTTAATTCTATTACATTTCAAAATAGAAACAGCCCAGTGAAGAAATTTGAATCCCAAGCCTTTTTTTCGTTTAAATCATCCTTAGTTTTTAAAAAGCTATGACTTTACTTTTGAATCTCTGTAAATTTACAAGAGGCGTCCATCTCAGTCCTCGAGGGATGTGTTTAAAGGGCCAGGTCATGGATGATAATAAAACATTGCCATAGGTTCGCGTTACACCTTACAGTCCACTGAGTATGTTCACCTGAATGAATGAATATGTTCACCTTTATTTTTAACTGACTTCAAAGAAAAGAGGAGGTTCTTAAGTCGACGTGTATATATATATTTTTTTTATGTATGACCACGCATAAGTTTTTACAGAGAAGGTCGATTTTGATAATTCTTTTTTTGTTAGGTAGGTCTTGCTCCAAAGTTGATCCCATTTTTTTTTTCATAATTATTTGACCTTCAACTCAGAAGATATATCATGGAATTCCTCAACCTGCAATGGGTAACATGCAAACTTTCCGACATAACTTCGTTATTTATGAACCGATTTTGATAATTCTTTTTGCTGTGGATTCAGTATAGTATCAAAAAGGTTTTTCGTAATAATTTGACCTTGAAATATGAAGGTACATCAGCGAACTCCTCAATATTTTATGTGAAATACTTAGTTAATTACATATCCTAAAGTTTATGATAAAAGTAAACCAAAACTGGCAGAAACTACATGACAAGTTTCAACTCCTCAGTTTTGAACATCTGATTTGTAGATCTGATCTGATTGGTAGATTTGTAATATGTAATATCTACCACTAAAAGCCAAATAATACCACGCCAAGTGGTACATAAAGAGAAGGAGATGCTAACTGCATTTGGCACCGACATCAAAATTTTAAATTATTTTATACCTTTTAGTGCATTTTGAAGTCGGTTTTATTTTTTGTTTAAATTTTTTTATAACTATGCATATTTTTCAATTCTACGTACTTTACGAAAATGATCCTTCATCGCGTGATGGCGCGGACGTAATTTGTTCAAATCCACGCAGCATTTTTCTTCCCGGGCTCTGTCACCGCTTTATTTACGAGGGGTCCGTTTGTTTAATACCTTTTCATTAACAATTTTAAGGTTCACTTTATTGAAGCCGTAAATAACTCGCACAATTGCCCAGTGTCGCTCTGTCACCCGGAGCAATTACGAAAAAAGCTAAATTACTCACTTAAAACGGGAGTTTGTTACATCTAACAAGAAGCCAACTTTGATGGTTTTCGCGTAACCTTAATTGAATTTGTTACATAAACTTTGGAATGTCATTTGTCAATGAAAATATAGCATCAAAATTTTACCTTACTTACCTTAATCATATTTGTATTACTCGATTAAACACTGTATGCATATAAATGTATTCTAGATACGAGAACATTTTCTATAAATTTCTATTCAACAAAGCTATAAACTCTTCTAAAACATTATAAGTCAAATTTAATATTACACAACGAAAATACGAAGTTACTTTCTGAAATACTGATAATAAATAAAAACACAGGAATAATTTTCTGTAATATAATGTACAAAGCACTTCTAAAGATAATACTGCAGCACATTTAAGTAGTAGCTGGGCCTTAAGTCGTTCTTAACTACTGCTCGAAACAGTAACTACTGCTTGAAACTCGAGTGCTCTTAAGACATCGTTCTGCTGTAGCACACTCGGCATTACCACTTTACGATGCATTAACGACTTACTCATTATTTAAGTTGAGTAGGTATATCATCCAAAATTGAGTACTGTAGAAATAGAAAATTCATGTGGAGTTCATATTGAGCAGTATTATATGAGATGAATAGCAAAATTACACTTGAATTGTTATAATTTTTTGCTATTTGTCGCTGTTTCTCTAAAATTATTACTATATTTCTTATAGTTTTTGCAGTTGTTACAGCATGGAACAGAAATTTAAATTGTCACGAAAATATTCTCAATTTATTTTTGTTGTTTATATTTATTAAGCCCCGGGGAATAGATTAGACGCGACAGGTATATTTTTTTCAACAAAATGAAAATTTTCATTTACCAACATTTGCAATAAAATATTTAAACCTTAAATATATTCCTACCAACAATTTAAATTTTAATAACTTATTCTTAACTCGGCCCTAAGTTGTACTTAACTACAGTAACTACTGCTTGAAACTCGAGTGTTCTTAAGACATCGTACTGCTGTAGAACACTCGACATTAGCACTTCACGATTCATTAACGATCTTCTCATTATGATGATAACACATTTATAGTATTGTAGTAACACTCATTACTTTTCTTGTTACTAGTGTTTATATTGAATATACTAAAAAGCACAAGCTTGATCTAAAATTAGCACAATATTTCTTGTAGTAATTTTAGGACTATAGTTTTGCCATATTACAGCATTCAAGTTGTAACGAAAAAATATTCCTAAAATATTTCATTTAGAATATCTTGATACGGCGTTTCTTTTGTTGTTACTAAGACAGGAATCGCAAATGAAATTATTTTTATATTTAAAAGAAAACTAAGCTGCAAAAAATAAATTAGTAGTGACAGATACAATTTTTTATCAAAACAAAATTATTTAACAACAACATTTACGTTAGGTACTATAATATTTTTATTCAAACCAAGTTTAAAAATAATACTGCAGTCAATTTAAGCAGTAGCCCGGCCTTAAGTCGTTCTTTACTGCAGTAACTACTGCTTGAAACTCGAGTGCTCTTAAGACATCGTACTGCTGTAGCACACTCGGTATTACCATTTTAAGATGCATTAACGACCTCCTCATTATTTAACTTGAATATCATCATACATTTTTGTGTGGTGTTCATTTTCGAAAACAAAATAATAGTACAATAGTTCAAAAATCAAAATGAGGCTTCATTTACCAGTCTATGTTAGTTGAATACAGGAAAAATACCGTTATTGTTGCATTTTATTTGTGTTTCTCATTTGATCTAAAATTATTACTTAACATTTTGTAGTTTTTTTAAAGAACTTTGGTATATATTAAAGCATATGTTAAAGAAGTTAAGTTAAAGTGGCGATATTTGATGATTCGAAAAACAGCAAATAAACATGAATCCTATGTAAAATCATTCGAATTAAACGCAATGGATGTGGGGGCATGAATGTTTCTATTCTAAAACAAACTAAAACATGATTTCCCATGAACAGAGTTAAAAATTAATAGTACTTTTTATTGTGGCGCCATTCTTCACAGATAAAAGAAGACTTGCTTCTGTACTCAAAAGCTACTCGTCTCAACACAAATACTCAACAGTTCAAGAGAAATACTCAACTCTAACAACGCTACTCAACACGAATACTTAAGTTATCATGATGTACGTTTCGTACCACCCTCATTCTGTCACGCCTTAAAAAAACAAATGGTTCCTTCCAAAATGGGGTTAAGGTCAAAGGAATATTGAGGGGATGAATACAAAGAGACGTGGTTTAAACATTTATAATTATATAAAAAAACAACAACGAACAAACGAATACAACGTAAAAAACATACAAAATAATATTTTTTATCGTATAAAGGTAGCAAACGAGCATGCAGTCCACCTGATGTTAAGTGGTCACTGCCGCACATCAGTAATCATCCCTAGGTACAATTAGTTAGGTTTAGTTTGATCATGGATGCATTGCCACCCCTAAGGAAAGTTTACTTTATTTATTCATCAAATGACTCTATTTCACCTAATTTAAAATAACGTAAAAATATTAAGTATGTTAATTTCATAACACAACAACCTAAAGAAATAAAACCGTTTAAAAAAGTCTCAAATATCTGTCTAATTCTAGCACAAAAATGTCGCAACGAATTGCGTATAAGGAAATATCACAGTAATTTATCGACTACATAATCCACACCTTTTATTTTGCTCAAACCCTAGACAGCTTACGTTTAGAACTTCAAAATAAACTGTCATTTCGATTTCATTGCGCTCCAGACCGGTCGGTTGGAATTGCGTCGTGTCTTTAAATTATTAATTAACTCGCCGCCAGCATGGATTTATTGGATTGCAGGGTGAAAAAAAACGTAATGAAATCAGAACCACCCCGCAACTCGAATACAACGCCGATCGCGACCGGCCAAGCGTGAAATCGGCATTATCGGACGCAACCCACCTATATTCGGCTGGGGTATTAAGAATTGGGGCGATAATCTTGCTTTGATTTTGTGAAATAGGTAATGTAAAAACGCTGCTGTCATAGACATATATGTTTACATTGCAAGTTAAAGTTATAAGTATGAATTTAAATATTTGTTATCACAAGGCACAATAATATTCATAACTATCTTATTTTATTGATATACCTACTGCTTTGTTACAAATATGTGCATCAATAAGTTATTGCACGCTTCATGGAGGTAGTGCTCTACTCTCTCCTTATGAAAATCAGCCGATTTTGTTTTATTGTTAGTAGTTATAGTCGTATAGATTAGTACTAGGTACCATTATAACTGAACCTGCACGTTTATAATGTAATCAATACAGGTCTGTTAGTATAAGAGTAAACTATGATGTGATAATTCGAAATTTGGTTTCCCATAAAAAGTACACGGACAAACCCACTTCCAATTTTAAAGCATTTTCATAAGCTTTATAAGTGTAATGATTATGATATACCTAATTAGAAGACAGATATAACAAAAGTGATTTATCACCGCTACAAACATCACAGAAAAAACTTTTAATTTTATTTTCCTATTAATTTTATTTCACTGTTCCCAAGTATCAACAAACTTACTACGCAGTTCAATTTGGCATAAATGTTGCGTAATCACGAATTGCCGGTGCGTAGCTCCCCTCGATAATTCGGTATACTTTATAGATGGGTATACACATCTGACCTTGGGGATGGAACCCCGTAGCCCAGCGACGGGAGCACTGGTCCCCCCGCCTAATCTGCAGATAATCATACCTATAGGGCTCCTACAGGACTACGTTCGGAAGTTAGAAAACGAATCGCTTTTACTGTGCGTACTTGCTACTCCAAATATTTTTACAAATTGTAAAATGAGTCAAAAAAATTAAATGTACAAAATTTTACATATTACTTTTAGCTTTTATCTTAAATTAATAATAACGTTAAATTAAGAAGAAATATATTAATATACATTTGGTAACTGAAAAAAAAACAATATATAAATTGCTATAATAATAATAAATCTTCATATATATGTTTTACATCATTTGATTTAATTAAGAATAGTCTTCAGAGACTGCATTTAAAGGTACATAATGTTACACATACTTTTTGTCTTTATATGTGCTTATACTATTACCCACATGCAATGAATACATGTGTTCTAAACAAGAGTTAAGTCCATTTAGTTTAAAACATAGTATAATTTTAAGAAGAATTAGATTTTTTGGGTATAAAATTTGAAAGACACGTCCATGGTACATGCACCAAAATCTTCTTGCGTACATGGTAATGCGTCAGAACCCTGCCTGGCAACAGCGTTGCGTCACTCCCCTGCCCGATACAATCAAACTGATGAATACTTTCGACACTATACGACCGATACACTCGTGTATAATGCGCCTTAGTCGGTGCTTTGATGGGGTGAAATTAAAAAGATGAATTGGGAGCTGTTCGGTTTTGATGACCGTTTTGTCTAGTATTGAATATTTAAGAACGTATCACATATTGATCGCATTTTTCAATGTTTTATGTCTTCACTTTCACAAAGACTAAACTCAAGGCCATCAAATATTATAAAAATTGCTTAATCTTAAATCATTTTAGATTTACCACATCACGTTCTAAGTATTTATAAAATTAAAGTTGAATAAATTATTTCCTTATAAGCTCTATACTTAAATAAAGTAGGGAATGTAACTAAATCTAAAAGCAATATCCAATTTGCCTCTCTAAATAGAGCGAAGTTATTTTCAAAACCTGCGAGAAAAAAAAACAAAGTTTCCCGGCCATTCTTCCCAGTTACACGGATGATCTTAACCCACGTATTAGCTAGGTAGATCTTCAAAAGATCAACAGTGACACAGTGAACTGATGCGCAGCGACACGCTTACCTCCACTGCATTCAACCCTCATATTTTTGTCCTTACAACACACTCTCCCCCTGACACACTTGATGTTTCCCCCCGTAATTACTTCCCCTTTTTCCCTGCCCCTGCCCCTTCAAACCATAATACCTAGGTCCCGCACAAACCTAGGTATATCTATCGTATACCCGGCGGGTTTCGAAGGGGAATGCTAAAAGGGCTCCGCGTCAGTGTGATATAAATTTGTATTTGAGTTATACGAATATATTGCTTTTATGCGGAGAAGGCTCTGTTTGTTTTCTCTTTCAAACGCGAAATTTTAACGTGGAACCTTATTACGCAATGAACTAAAACAGTAAATACTTTTTGTATAAATGTATAGGAAAATTTAATGCTGTTTGTTAGTCTGTTAAAAACATATTAATTACATAAAATAGTCTTCGGACAACTTCAACCTTCGGCCTAAACAGAAACTAAGAAAATATTACGGGGCAGCAATATTTTTGATGCGCTAGGTTGTATTATCCAGCGCTTTATATGTGTTCTTTGAACACCTAAATTTTGTAGTAGAACGTCACCACGACCACTGCATATTTTCCATTAGATCAGTATAAGTGACATCTAATTAAACCTTGCCCATCACATACAAAACCTCTTTAGGCTATTAGGTGTAAGATATTCATAATATGATAAATGTTATGTATACCAATCAGAAGGATGTTTATGTCGATAGGTGGTAACTAATTTAAGAGAATACTGCTTTACTTTTCAACGTCAACCAGATTACTGTCCCCTTGTTGATATTGGTATTCTTTGAGACCGCGCCACTCAAGTACCGATTAGGTAGACTATACACACTTGAGATTTTATAGAAAACTAGCGGACCCGGCAGACGTTGTTCTGCCAGCATTTAAATTAGACTAAATTTATGTTAATAATTAGATCTAAAGATTCCTATAAGAACCGTGTAGTTAGGTACG